>JAGDQP010001267.1:45947-124243 GCA_022664845.1 Lepisma saccharinum | reverse complement strand
TATATATATATATATATATATATATATATATATATATATATATATATTGGATGTTATAACATGAGAATATTATAGTGGCTTTATTTCATACTGAGTTTGTACAGAGAACTTACAAGGCAAAAAGAGTCTACGTTTTGACATGAAAACAACTTTCAAATACCCCTAACTTTTGGCTCTCCAGAAGTACTGAAACTGGTCCACTCAAATGAGTAAAATTTTAACAGCAATTCCAAAAATTATGTATGTAATGGAATTTGGTGGCCAAGAATCACCAATATATGTGGTACTTGAGTGCCCTCACTTACATCATGCATTATGTGCTTGGGGTAAGTGGGGACATGTCTTAGGGCAAGTGAGGACGGAGCATGTTGGATCAGAGTATCCAGGTTGACAGCAGGAACTTAACAATATTGAAGTATTTATGGAAAAAATATAATCTTGACTAATTTTTGTGTTTTATTCTTCCATATTTTTACCTAGTAATCTGTATCTGTTAGGCTACCACTAGGTCCATCAGAGCTGTAGGCACACATTACATGTAATGCTTTTTTGTTGGTTTGAGTACTGTGGGCTATGTTATTACAGTTCCTTTTTTGAATTCATAACAGAACTGTTATTTATCTCCACTTACCCCTGGAAATAAAGAAAATGTGTGCCAAATCTTTTCACTATAAAATCCTTTTAATGATAATATGGTAAGCTAACTTACAGCAACATGATCAACTATATACCAGGATATCTGACTAATTTTTAGTGGAAGTTCTGAGATTTCCTGTTTTCAGTTATTTTACAGGAGCAGTTTTTAATTGCCTGAATCTCTGGTCAAACTTATCATAAATATATGAGGCTTCAATTGTACAAAAGTAGATATCTAAAACTTCATCCCCATTTACACACTGATAGCACCAGCATAAAACAGGGAAGAAAAAGAAGGGGTGTACCCAGTTACCCCACTCCGGACAACAATGCGATTCTTTAACTACAATCATTTTGAAGAATCTTTCACAGTACGTACAAATGAATCATATGTCTCAAAAGTCAACTACTATAATTGTCTGTGCGTATAGTTTCACTTTTGTGCTCCTAATCTGTTCCTTCCACAGCCGTTCAAGGTTGAAATTGCTAAAGTGCCTCCACTTACCAAGTCTACCGCTACACAGAAACATTTTCTTCCGTTTATTAGAAGTCTACTGCTTTAGTCCCTGTGTCCACTGGAGACGCTTCTTTGCATAGCTGAAGTATCCTACACCAGCCTTTCTCAACGTGTGGTCCGCGAAGATGAGATAATTGGTCCGCAGTCAGACTACAGCACTAATACTTCTGCTTTATTAGTTTCCGTAGGTATTCATAACATACCCAAGATTTGTTATGTTAAAAATCGCATAATATGCCCCACAATACCCAAGTTTTTTTTGTTTCGTTTTTTAACACACCGACGCAACTTAGTGCTCCGTAGAATTGTTTCAGATATTTTACTGGGCCTTTGATTTAAAAAGGTTTAGAAACCCTGTCCTAGACCATTCAGAGACTTCCTTACTCTGTGTGAAGTATTTGGCACTCTCTTCCTTGATCGGTGTGACTTTTCACCCCCTAAACAAAAAGTTCTTGTAACACTCCCAGACGAAACACTTGTTCCATATCTAACTATATTTATGCCTAAGGCTTTAAAAGTTGCTTTTATGTTCCATAGAGCTAAAGTATTGAGTTTATAATGCTTTTTTCTTTTTTGGAAGGCAGCTCGCATTTTCGGCCACTCCTTGTAAACCTTTTTTTTTGCTACTCTCATCGCAATACAGAATCTTCGTACATATTTTTACATACAATCACTGTCCAAGAAATTATTCTTTGTGCAAGGTCCATAGGTAGAACGAGACGAGAGAGTATCTAAAGAGAACTCAGCAGCTCTCATCCTCCTCCAACGGGCCTTGATTTTTGTGTATATTTTTCTTCCTCCAAAAAACTTTTCACAATTGTATACTTTTGAAACGTCTCGAAGCTCCGTTTCATTTGTTTTTATTTATTATTGACATAATTTTTACTGTACCGAGCTTCAAAGTCAAAAGATTTTTACTGTGATGATCTCAGTGTCATCAATATACTTTGGCCATCTTCTCTGGCTGTTTTCGAGCAAAGGTATAATTCTTAGTATTTCTTTTGTTTAGTTATCCTGGTGCAAGGTTTATTTCTTGATGTATCTTCCTTCCGTCTTCCTTTTATTACTCATTCTCTGATTGGATGATAGTGTCAGCTTCCGTTAATGGACCAAAATCTTAGTTTATCTTAGATGTGTGTTTTCCTATTTTTGGCAAATCTTCCCGCCAAGAAGAATCCTTGCTTGTAAGATTTATTAATTTTCTTATCTTAATTAATATTTCCGGTTTTAAAATATTCAATACTTTTGAATTTTCATTCAGTATGCCAAAAGGTTAGAAATTGTTGGTTTACTTGGTTTCAAACCGAGATCTGCTCTGGTGTTGTTTTGTTTCTCCGCTTGTGTTCAACTGTTGAGGAAGAAGACGTGTCGGTGATAGACGATATGCTGAAGTAATATGGAGATGTAGCAGGCAACTGATACTCCGTGGGATTACATCTACAGTATACGTTTAAAAATTTCTCTTTCGGGCTTTAAATCAGTGCGCCTGCTCAGGTAAAGTTTAAATCTGAGTGAAGTAATAATTACGAGACCATGTTCGCTTACCGAAGCAGCTAAATTGGAACTTAAATTTCATCGTGTCATCTGCTCTGCTTGCTGTCCCAACAGGAAGACGTTTTTGGAAATTTTAGTGATTTTTTTTTTTTATCTTTCGTAAGAAAATTAGTAATATCTAAATTCTGTTTCCGGTTGTGATAATTGTTTTGTGCACTGTGTGTAATATTTTGATATAGATTTTCAGTGCAATGTTGTTTTATAGCTATGCAGAGCTAAACTAGTTAAGGGAACATGGGTCGTCCAAATTTTTATGATGCCTTTTGATTTATATGAGCCGAAAACCGTCAACAATCTGTTTCTCTCCTTATACGTTTCAAGTTTTATGATTTTTAAGAAAAATTATGCTTTATGCACTCATTACAGTTATTTCTTTAGCTACTCATGAGAAAGGTTTAGTACGATGAGCTCACCATGAATTTTATTCGTTCGGTAATGGTTGAGTACTTGCGAAGTTTCGTCGGCTTTAGTTCCGTTCAATTGTTTTATGTTAAATTTCAACCTGTCCCAGGGCTCTCTAGATCGCTAAACCCAAAAAGTATCCAAACCTATGTTATGAAATTTTAAATATTTATTTCGAAAATACCTTTTTTCAAATCTTACTTTGCCATGTTCATTGTTTAATAAGTGAAATTCAGAAAGTGCTTTTAGTTGAACTGGCCCATAGTTTATAGTGAAAGTGATAAGAGCAGGAAAGGGTCAGAATTTTCGAATGTTTGTAATTACTGCATGTAAAACAGCGACTCTCGTATTATTTTACAAAACAAAAAATTTTGAGCTTGAATCTCAAAGTGAAATAATTTTGTTAAATCAATTTTCGATTACTGGATAACAGAATGAATTTTCATGGACAGAATGTCGAATTCCAAACATACTTTTTTTTTAAAAAAAAAAAACGCAATATGATCTGTCGGGTCTCTCTCTTCAAGGAATGTGAATTTTCAACTCAAATCCAAATGATTTTTTTTTTTTCGTTCAAGTGAACTTCAGTACTTACGGCAATTCGAATTCTGAAAGTTTGTGTTCAATAACTTAACTTTTCTGTCATTTTACTGAAATAAACTGAGTAAAAAGGGTTTACTAAATTTTATTGAAATTCTATCGCATGTAGGAGTAGCTAATGTTTAAGTCAATTTGAATAATAATAATGTTTTACGCAGATATTATTTTGAACTTACACTATCGCGTACAGTACAAGTGTTGTAGTGAACAATTTTCTTTTGACTAAAGTGAGTGCACGTATGCCTAAAGATTTCCTTATGCATTTATTTTCACGTCGATTGAGTTTAATATTTTTAGTGACCTTGTACACCAGGGGACAATGTCGCTGTCTTCTGGCGGATAGACAGTACATTAGAAATTTTATTTCTTCTCTTTCCGCCAGAATACGACGAATATCACTGGTGCATTTTACAACTGCAGGTCTTACTGTAGTGCGTGGTCCATTACTGGTGCGTGTGAATGTTGGCTACGTACTCGTTGTCTTATGAGATTCAGAACGTTTTAGTTTTGCCATCGCTCTTAAGTTTTAGAAGTTAACTTCGGTGACTTACGGGCGTTTACGGATAAACAGTGATTTAGCGCCTCCGGTCTGTTTGTGTGCGTGGAGGCTTAGGCTACTCTGGCATTTTCTATGCGGTGATGTGGGTTGTTCTCTGCGCTCTCTTCTCTGGTGGGGTGGGGAATTTTTCCCTTCTGTCCCCCCCCCCCTCTTTTTCCATCGTTTCAGCTTATGCCTATCTCTGTGCTATACTTCGGATTTAATTAACCTTCAGTAACCGCGTGCTCCCTCTTCGGGATTTTTTTTCAGTACTTGTGTGTCCTGATACGAAATAATATTTACTATAGGTTCGATAGTCTGATACCTTATCTTTCTCGTCCGTTGAGTGGTCGTAGGTCATGACCTCGGCTGGTGAAGTCGTGACGTAGCTCTCGAGTGACCCGTTTCAGTTGGTCCAGCTCGCCCGCTTCCAGTTTGGGTGTCATTGGAGACTCTTCGCGAGCGTTACCCACTTGTCCACATGAAAGTGAAGTTCACTTTCTTTCTTTCTCACCCTTCTTTAGGGAGAAAACACAGAGGCACCTTCTAGTCATGACGTTTGACGAGGCTTCACTGGGAAGCGTCCGGAGTGTTTTCATGTTCGGCACTTAGACTGTTTTTGCCCGGCGCTTGTCCCGTTTTGAACCTTATTGTGTTCTTGGGTAACAGGGTTCAGATTTTCTGCTTTTGGTTGAGATGTGTGTGTGCCCCCGTCGTGTTTTCTTACACTAAGCGAGGAAAGTCTCTCCGGCCTTTAACGTTGTGTGGAAATTAGCTTCACAAAAAATATAAATATACAAAGAATCGCGTTAAAACCACTTTAAAATGATTAACTGCAACTATTTAACATTATGAATATCGTATCCTCACAACTGTAAAGAACACCGAGTTACACTGCTAACCTGTTGGCGCAAGAAACATAACAGATATAACTCAAGCAATATCTGTAGAACGCTCCTCCAATGCTGCCATCTGAGGTTCAAGAGTGATACAAGTACTCTAGTTGTAATCTACACAAATGTAAGATAAATATTACTAGTTCGACCGTAATATTACACCCTACAGGCCTTTGCAATTAGACATGAAAAAAAAACAACAAATTTCTGGAGTAAGTATAATTTGAACACATCTGTAGTATGTTCACTGTAGCGACTTTTAACCATGTGTTATAATCGGGTATTTACAAACTGGCGACAGAAACGAAAAAACACTACCCTATAATAACGACTGTCTTCAATAATACTCTTTGACTGATACTTTGCCTATCATCCGAATGTAAATTAGTCACTAGTAATTCCGTACTAAATGCTGAAATAGTTCGGATAGCTTTCACAGCTGCGAGAAAAAAAAAATGAGTTGGGCGAGTAAGAACAGTTGTTGCTCGTAGCCTTACAAGGGAAGTTCTAAGTCGTGTTGCTAGATTTTTGTGAAAATCGGTTTCCTGATTAATTTCAGGTCGCTAATAAATGTGGTGATAGTTAACTCGTTTCAGAAATACGTTGTTTACCCGCTGCGCTTTGGTAAACTTGTCATGCCAAGCCTGAAACTGATGGACAAAGCGTTGTATATTTTGAATTTGTGTTGTTACCTCTCAAATGAGATATAGATCAAAGCAAAACGACAACTGTTGGGTGCACAGTAACGTAACACACAAAAGTACATAATCCCTAAATATTTCAGACTCATTGTGACAAGTTTACCAAAGCGTAGTTGACAAAGAAAGCATTTCCCAAATTAGTATCTATCAACCACGCTAATCAGCGACCCGAAATTAGTCACGAAACCAATTTTCACAAAAATCTAGCTCCCACGACTTCTTAGTGGTACAGAGCAATCACGAAATGCTGGTTTATACCCTGGAACTTCCTATGAAGTGACCTGAGTTTTCACCACGATTACAAATTAAAATATACCAGACTTCCGATTTTTATAACCTAAAACCATCAACTCATGTTTAAAACTGAAAATGAAACGATCAAGGACGTGACCGATTGACAATGAGATTTCCACTACATTAAGTGTTCCGATGTCCTGTTTCTAAACAAGTAAGCAATGTGACTCTAGTAACAATCGCAAAGTCTCCAAAAGTCCCTTGATAGCATTTCAGACAAATATTTTTCTTGTCTTCAGACAACAACAACAACAACAACAAAAAAGTTGGGAACATTGACAACAGGAGTGTTTAAGACGGGAGACCCACTCCACCAATAAGATATGGTGCATCTTAACGGCAAGTCCTTTCCAACAGCACCTTCTCGCTGCAGTATTATTCCTCATTAGGTTATGTTAGAAAGGTCAGGTTCGGTTATTTTTCTTATATATGCGCATTTTGAACATTTCACAAGCTAAGGTAGGCCTACATTGCGTTAGGTTAGCATAGGTAAACCTAGGTTAGAAAAATCACTTTAGATATTGTTTTTTATCCATTAACACTTCTCAGTTCGGAATAATACTCCCGCGAGAACGTCTTTCCAACGACACCTCTCTACACTTTGTGGACCCTGAGATTTTTTTGGACACTGATATACAGACTATGCGGGATTGTAAGTTAAAACCCTTTTTGTTAGTTACGTTTTCAGGGACTCAGAACCACCCATCTACTCGTAATGCATGATCAGTTTGATCACTACGCTAAATTTGGCATCTGTGGTTATCATCACGTCGCTCTTAGACGTCAAACGTGTCAACTTTGAAATATGGCTACCGCAGTTATACATTTTTAGTGTAAATCCAGCAAGTGGTCTATTTGCTTATCTGTGACTATCACTTTGGAGATACTCGGCATTAAAGGTGACATGACACTATACTAGTGTGCTATGCTGGCCAGCTCTATAACAGGTGTGTGTGTTTTATGATACTCTATCATACAGGTCTACAAACCGTATTTCATTTAGAAGACGACTGCTTCATTTCACTTTAATTCCATACTTAAGGAACAGCATTCAAAGCATAGAAAGGATACATTAAGAAGTGAGATCTCGTTTAACAAGTGCATTTACAAAAAGAACTATTAACACTGGGGTAATAGAAAAAGTCACGTTACTAACGCTTTGGTATACTTAAGAATGCGTAATCTAGAGGAAAACCATCGTATATGTACAACTGTGGAACAAAGTTTTGCCGCAAGTCTTTACAGAATATTTCTCAATTTCGTAGCGACGTCGCTCTCGCATGTTACATCATATTTCGTTAATGAAGGAAAATAAAAATTATGATTAATAATTCCTGTTTGGTGACAAAATTCCCTCTACGAGACACAAAGAAAGAACTATCAACTTTAAACATATCACCTTTAGCTGCGTATCAGGACAAGCTCCTAATGCAACTGTGCATCTCTCTAAGTCAACGAAAATACATAATGTTACGGTGCAGTTTCGTTTGTGCGATTGTCGCATACGAAGATCGCAAGCAACTGCTGCACGCGCCACTGCACTCACACGTTGAAGGGAATCAGTGAAGCAGATTTGGTTTGCGCGTCGGACGCATGGTTTCGCTAGCAACTGTTGCAACGACTCCCTCGGAGAGCAGTCAAGCTGCAACAATCGCATGCGTTGCAGAGTATTGTGCAGTTCATACTCGTGTTTTCTTTGAATTTGGAACTATTTTGTGCCAAATATGAACTTGAGCAGAGATGGGAATTGAAAGCTACGTCAAGAATGGACGAAAATACTATGAAATTGGTGGTAGAACCCGAAAGAGAGAGAATACATGCAAAGATGTGATTATCCTGTAGTAAGCTTGGTGATCAGTAGATGACAGCAGAGTTTGCAGACAGCTTGAAGAAACACTGCATTATATTGAATGAAAGTTGAATTTAATTTAAAATGCTGCTTATATTATTACAATTGTTTGCAACCATGACTAAAATTCTGTTACTGTAAGAAATATTGTTTACAGAAAGATCTTAAACTCGTAATGCACGAAAAGTAAATCGTATAAATGTATAAAGTATTGTAAGGCGTCGCGCAGCGCCAAGTGCTTCCGTCGCACACTTTCGCTGAATGCGGCATCGCCTAAACGAAACTGCACCTTTACAATAAATTTCCTTTTGAAATACGAAAAGTCAGCGACAGGCACTTGACAAAACTTTTGTACACAGCTGTACGAAACAAGATAAATCACATGACACTGAACTGAAAAACAAAAACACGTGATTTTCAAAGCAATAGTTCTCTATTCTGAATAAAATCATTTCAAACCTGTTTTGAAAGCAACGAAAATATACCGAACTAAAACGATTCCGCTTGTGCAATGGTAGTGGTGCTGATATCGTTCAAATCAGATGCACCTGCATGACACCACACATTTGTAATAGTGACTAGGGATAATTATTTCAAAAACCTTATGTAGAAATTTAGCTATTGATGTACGCAACAGAACAAACGTTGTGATAACTTCCGGAAAAGAAAACTTCTACACAATAATCCAGGGTTCATCGTAACTCAAATTTATAGATAAAAAAGGTTCTTTAAGAGACTAACACAATCTACTGTTACTCCCCTCTGTGTAGTTTCTTCCAAATAATTGATGTTGGATTATAATAATATAGTGGAAATTGAGTGATGCATTACCATGGTAACAAATTTGACCTTTTAGTTAATCTCAAAAGATTAAACTAATGAACTGAACTCCCACGTTTATGTCCTTATTAGATGTGTTTTCTACAAGAAGGATAATATGGAATAAACACAATTGGTTATTCACTAAAGCTAAACATATATAACTGTGTGCGTATCTGAGAATTTTAGTGCCCAGTTCCGCCGTGCGAAAGGTTTCTTCTCCTCACTTGGTACCTCTGGTTTTGTCATTGAAAAAGAAAGGAAGAATTTCTCGGATTTGTATTTAAGTTCGAACTGAGTAAATTTTAGCATACAAAGAGCAAGGAAGTTTATATGTGATGGCGTAGAATGAAAAAGTAATGGCAAACACAGAGCAATCCACACAATGGTTTACTAATTAACACAGCTTGAACAACATGAAGACATTAACAAGATACATGCAGATACCAACAAGAAATATGCTTGCCGAATAACTAACGCAGCACTTTTCCTATCCAACACAGTTTCCGTGGTTCCCAATTGTTAGAAGTCGCGGAGTGCGCTTCAGCAAGAGGGAGGCATGCGGGTTTAAACTCCGCTGCCGGCCATCCTGATCAAGGGATTTTCATGTTTCACAAGACGAATGTCGGGATGGAATACCTCAACAAGGAACCTAGCCGTTATCGTCCTTGTCCCTTCCCTGGAAGCGATCCACTAGGAACTTCTGTTATGCTCCGTTATGACACATGCCATAACATAACAAAATGCTTTAATGTTTGATTTTAATTCAGTTAATTAATCTGTTTACATTATTTACTTAAATGAAACATATTTAATATTAACATTTTATCTGGTTATATTTCTGAATCAATGAGACAACTGTGAGCTGTGCTATCACGATAAAATTGTTTAACTATGCAATAGCGAAAGAACAGGAAAAACAACAAATTCATGCACAAGGGGAAACCACAGCGAAAGTAATTTATTACACAAAATGTAGTAATGGTGGATATAGCAAGAAATTAATATTAATTGCTATTACGACAATACAGTCTTGTATCCATCTTTAATAACAAAAAGAAACTATTAGATTTTTTGTTAATAAAGTATCATTAGCCTCGTCAGAAAGCTGTGTTTTTTATTAATTGCTAAAGAATCCTAAATGGTTAATAGTTTGAACAACTATTAACAATATACATAATTTCATTGTTTTACAGAAGAAATTATTCTCAGAAATTGTTTAATGATCATGTTTGGGACAAAATGTAACAAGGTATGTGTAAGTAGTGAAGTAAGATGATATGTTTTGAAGATTAAATTCAATAAGTACCTATTGGTACCTTAATTTCTACATAACTATCGTGAGTGTATACTCGTGGAAGCAGGTTTTGCACATTCTCTTGGGTGGGAAGCTATGCTAAGTTTCGCTCCCATTATGTAGGAGATCCTAAAGAATTGGAGCATCTTAGTGGCCACGAGACAATCATATAATCTTTACGGAATAAGAATTGCTGATCGATAGCATCGTAATAGCTGAACCTAACATGCGTGTTCGGCAGCAACGACGAAGCCTTTACCGAACACATTGCACGTCGTTTATCAGACGTGACGCACTGCAATCAAAGCAACCTGTTAAGCCAATTAAAATTAATTTGAATTTAAATTTATTTATGGCCCTTTGGCATCTCATGCTCAGGGCCCAATTAAGATTAAAATTGTTTTCAATCAAAAGAACCTACATCAAAAGCAGTGTACCGGAGGCCATACCGTTAGTCACTTCACCTTCTCACACATTTTAGAATGTGTATAAGCCTAATACTTCCATACCTTATTCTTGGCGAGTGGTTCAGTCGACATGTTTATATTACTGTATCATTCGAAACTAAAGAATCATCATGAGCTGAAGAGATCAAGATAAGACATAAATGCGCCTTCCTAAGCATGGAATAGCAAACCACTGCAACGTGAGTATTCAACTTTTACATTTATATACGGTTCATTTTGGAAGTAATCTATCCGTTTCGAAAGCACGTCAAGTCTGTGATTTAATTTCATCGAGTGATTCCAAGAAAAGAAAAAGCTTAACACACAATCAAATTTAACGGTCTGGTCTGAGGCAGACAACTGAACATGAGTCAACACCGTAAGAAGATGGTGGTTTATACATGACTGCATATCCTCCTCTGTGCAATTTTATGAAAAATCTTTTATTTTAGTGTTGAAACAAACTGTTTTATTAATATCATTACTATCATAATTTTTATTAATACCACTTGGTAATGCTTGCATTTATTTTCAACAATCAAGGTACAATTTCTGAGCATATGTTACATTATTTGAAACATTGAATTAACTGTTTTTGAACAACTTAATTTTTCTTATTCTGAAATTGCCAAACAACGCTGTGATGTGTTGAATCTTCTATTTACGAAGGGTTTCCTCTCGTCAGCTGACAACACCTGCTGGAAACACACAGATGCGTAACAAATCTTGAGCCTGATTTGTTCTTGAGCGACATTATTCCACACCAGAGTTCTAGTGTACCAATTTTTATATATATATATATATATATATATATATATATATATAAAGAACGTCTATCGTGGTGAATTTTTATTACTATTCCGACTCACGAACTATTTCACACTGTAGTAAGTAAAATATCGATTTTTTTCTAATTAAGTTTAATTACTGAACACTCCTAGAATCCATCAATTAGTTTGTAAAGCTGTCCGTCTGGTCATCAATTATTAGTTACGCGTTTTACGTAAATTCAGTGTAATTTCTTAGGCGCTATTTTTCTGGATACGTAAAAACTATCATTTAATTTTGTATATTAATAATATGGAACTGCTTTATTTTAAACTTCGAAATATATTTAGTATGAAATCACTATTTCATTAAACAACTGTCTTTGTTTAATTAGAACAAGCTGACAAGGCTTCGCTTAACTTTATTTTAAAAACACACAGCCAGCGTAACGGTTTCAATGTTCTATCACCATCTTCCTTAGACGACACATTAAAACACCCTAACAGTTCATATAACGTACCAGAAGGCCCAGAGATCCTTACTACGTAATCCGCAAATCACGTCCCTGAATTCGTGTTTTTTTTAAAATGAAGTGTAATATATAGCCTTGTCAGCTTGTTTTAATTAAATTAAGTATAAATACAAGGCCTCAATATCATTATAATCGGGATGGCATCGAGTCTCGTTCTCGTCTCGATTTTTAGGACAGTCTTGTCTTGGTCTCGTCTCGTCACGTTAGTCTCAATCTCGTCTCGAGAGTGACGGTGGCTTAAAAAGTTGCCGTCCCGTGACTTATTTCAAATGGGTATGCAGGCTTTCGGATCTCAGTACAAGAACAAGAATATTAATATGACATTAACATAGTTTATTCCATCTAATTTGGGGTTTAGATTAGAAATAATATTCAGAAATAGAGAGAAAAACAGTACACTACAACAGTAAAAAGTAATATATAGCTCTAGTAATAATCTATATAGAATACCAATAAGCGAGACACAAAAATATTTCTATTATGGGAACGGATCCATGTTATACCATAAATTGCGAAATTGGTATACGTATCATTTTTTGCTATTTCTAAATTATATTTAATTGACTGAATAACTGTTAAAGTTAAAATTTACGTTTCAGTCGAAATTTTTTACCAATTTATAGAAATAAATGAAGGTACAATGTTAAAGATTTTCCGAAACATTCCTGGGAAAAGCTAGGCAACTATAGCTACCTGGGAATTTTCAGTAATTTGGCTAATAAAGGCATCCGTCATACAGTTCTCAGGAATGTTGAGAGCAAAAAAGAAGTCTAAAGGAGATTTGCATGGGCTCTTTAGTGAAAAAATTAGCTTCGTACTGACAGCTCTAAATTTCCAGTTAAAAGAAAACAGTATAGAGTGTTAATTATGTTGGCTGAACCCCGAAGATATCAACAAAGTTGATCCCACGACTTATGCCATCTTTTAATCATTTATGTAATTGTTCGGAATTCCCATTCACTCAAAATTTTCCAATTTCTACAAAAATAAGAACTGACAAAATGGCGGCAGCAAACTCTTGATCAACAAATGCATGCACAACTACGATAAGAAATAGTTCTCATTCTGCGCAGGTGCAGAACTGAAAACGAAAATTATCCAGATAATCGTGCGAAACGTATCTTAGTTTTCATCCATTACAGTGAAACAACATGAAATACTAAAATTCTTAGAAACCTCCCTGAAAATTCCTAGCAACGTTAACAAAAGTTTTAACAGTACGTGACAAAAATTTAACTTATTTTGAACTTTTGTCCAAGGAAATAAATACAAAGAAATTGAAAATAGTATTTACGGAACTTCGCAGCTACACGAATCAATTAGTTTACAATACTGCTCTTCAGTGATTAAACGAACCAATTCATAAGTATGGATTACAGGTGCACATCCATACATTAAAGTAAAAAGAAGCGAGTGGTGTTCCTGGTAGGTGCTACTTTCAAATAGCGTATTGCGAATCTTATAAACTGAAATAAGCACAACGGTATTTTAAATAAGCTGTGTTATGAAATTAAAATGCCATTCCAACAATCCTAGTCAAGCATATATCTGGTGTAGTAAAAATTAATCCATTATTTTGCCAATAGATGGCTTCAGTGATCTGTATCGCGTTGTATAAGTCCGATCGGGTTCAACGAGATGGCGTTCAAACGATGAGATTGCATACTACAAACACTGTTCAGATAGTTGTGATGAGTTGACTCAGTGTTGTGTGAGCGCGCATCAAAATGGACACCAGCAAAGAGAAAATACGCTATATTTTACAGTTTTTCTTCGATAAAGGCGAAAACGCAAGCCAGGCGGCTGCAAATGTGAATAGTGTTTATGGTCCTGATACTGTAACTGCCAATCACGTGCAATTTTGGTTTCGTCGAATCCGTTCCAGTAATTTTGACGTCAAAGATGTACCACGCACTGGAAGGCCACGTGTCGAAAATGTCGATAAAATCATGGACATTGTCGCGTCCGACCGTCATGTAAGCACTGTTTCGATTGCCCAAGAGCTAAACATTGCACAAAAAACCGTGTGGAACCATTTGCATAAGGCTGGATACACAAAGTAGCTTGATGTATGGGTGCCACACGAGTTAACGCAAAAAAAAACCTCATGGACCTAATTTCCATCTGCGGATCGCAACAAAAGCGACCCATTTCTCAAGCGGTTGGTGACTGGTGATGAAAAGTGGATCACTTACGACAACGTCACGCGAAAACGGTCGTGGTCGAAGCGCGGTGCGCCGGCCAGGAAGGTTTTGCTGTGTGTTTGGTGGGATTGGCAGGGAATTATCTACTATGAGCTGCTCCCCTACGGCCAAACCCTTAACTCGGAACTATACTGTCAACAATTGGACCGTCTGAAGGCAGCAATCGTCCAGAAGCGCCCAGCTTTGGCCAATAGGAGAGGCATTGTGTTCCACCAGGACAATGCCAGGCCACACACATCGATAGTGACTCGCCAGAAGCTCCGGGAGCTTGGTTGGGAGGTTCATATGCATCCACCTTATAGTCCGGACCTGGCACCGAGTGATTGCCATCTGTTCCTGTCCATGGCGAACATGTTTGCTGGTGCAAAATTCGCGTCAAGAGAGGCTTGTGAACATCGACTGTCTCAATTTTTTGCCAATAGGGACAAGGGCTTCTATGAGAGAGGCATCATGATATTACCTTCCAAATGGCAACACGTTATCGAACAAAACGGCTCATATGTGACCTAAATCGGGTCATTCTAACTATGGTAAGTCAAGCCTTCAATGTCATGCAAAAATAATGGATTACTTTTTACTACACCAGATATATATATATAATAAATGGTGCAAGAAAAGACCCACATTAGAGTTTAGGCAGTTTGGTAACTTTGGCTTCTTGATATATGATTTACAGTTTTTACAGCATCAGTATAGCAGAGGCTAATATAAATAGGAGAGTGTCAACAGAAGTAAAATACTGATAAGGGAGAAAGTATGGGGATGAAAATTCGCAGAAGAAAATAAATGTCTGTATTCTTCTGTCCCCGAATCAATCTCCAACACTTTTTATTATTGTTGAAAGACAACAGAAAATAGTTTGCCATTGATAACTACTTATATGATTTATAGTCATATTTTTATACAATAACTAACTCTATGGTTTATGGAACTCGCAAGTTCATCGCCGCAGTAACAAACGTTCGCCACTGGATTGTATCCTGGGCAATATCAAGCGTTTTCATCACGAACACCTACTTCTCGAAGATCTCTTCTAATATTGTCCTCCCAACGACGTCTCGGTCTTCCTAATGGCCTCTTTCCACCCGGCCTTCCAACCAGGATTGAATATAATCTTCGTTTTTACCCCATCCGAGCTACATGGCCTCCCCGCCTTAGCCGTCGCGATTGCATTACTTTTACAACTTCTGGTGAATCGTACAGTCCGTGGAGTTCATTATGCACTCCTCCACTCATCTCGTCGCGTTTCGGCTAGTATATCTTTCTCAAAACCTTATTTTCACACACACGTAATTTATGTTCATCAGCTAGGGTCGTACTCCAACTTTCGCAACCATAAAGTATTACCGGCAGAATAACAGTTCTGTATATTTTTAATTTCAATTTCCTTTATATTAATCGCGAGGTTAGAAGTTTTTGGACTGAATAGAAACATGCGTTCCCCGATACTAAGCGACTTTTTATTTCTCCCTTGACCTCATTTTTGCTTGTTACGTATGCTCCCAAGTATTTAAATTTGTTTACTTTCTCTATGACCTCATCCTTAATTCTTATGTTTTTATTTCCTTCATTCCCTGTGTTTCGGCTTGTTACCATGTATTTTGTTTTATCTATGTTTACCTGTAGACCTACCTCATCGCACGCTTCTACTAAGACATCGGTGTTGCTTTGTAGTGTATCTATATTGTCCCCTATTAAATCTATATCATCCGCGTATACAAACAGTTGATTCAAACCATTCAATGATAGTCCCTTTTTGTCCCCTTTAATTTTTAAAATAGCATATTCTAACGCAAAGTTAAACAGTAGTGGGGACAAGGCATCGCCTTGTTTCAATCTGTTGCGAATCTTGAAACTATCTGACATATTACTTATTACCTATCCGTACTCTGCTTATGGGCTCGCTGAGACACATCTTCACTAGTTGAACCTTTTTTTTTAAAATTCCAAATCGTATCAGGATACTGTATAACTTTTCCCTTTTGATAGAATCATATGTTTTCTTAAGATCAATGAATAGCTGATGAACCGTCCCATTGTATTCCCATTTCTTCTTCAAAATTTGTCTCAAGGCAAAAATCTGGTCCAACGTGGATCTATTTCTTCTAAATCCGCATTAATGATCTCCAATATTTCACCTACGTATACTCTTAGGCGTGTTAACAGAATATTACTTAATACCTTGTAACAGGTTGGAAGTAACTAGATTCCGCGGTATTACAGTCAGATTTATTGCCTTTTTTGTAAATCGGAACTATTATTGAGGTTTCCCATTCCTTTGGGAGCTCCTCCTTTCTCCATATAGCACTTATCAATTTATGTAGTTCCTTGATTAATGCCGTTCCTCCTACTTTAATTAATTCGGCTGGAATATTGTCTATTCCTGGTGATTTGAAATTTTTCAAATTCTTTACCGACATTTCGATCCCGATCTCGCTAGGTTCGGGAATCCACGGTTCTGCGGTATGGATTTCAAATTCCTCTGTTTCTTCCCCACTGTGTACATTAAGAAGTTTGTCGAAATTACTTTTCCACACATCGACAATTTTAGTCGGATCAGCCTGAAGATTTCCACGTTCATTTCTAATCATTCCTAACCTCGGCTGGTAACCTTTTCTTAACGAGTTTACCCCTTTGTATAGATCTCGTATGTTATTTGTCTTCCCGTTTTCCTCCATCTCCTGAATCTTATGTGTCAGATATTCTCGCTTTTTGTTTCTGAACCCGAGTGTGGCGTTTCGTTTCGAGATACTGTAGTGGTTGGTATTTGCTTCGCTTTTATTACTTAGCCATCGTTGTCTTGCTTGTTTTCGTTCTTGATGAAGTTTAAGGCATTCTTCATCAAACCAAGGTTTGTTTTTCTGTTGTTTCTTCTCACCTACACGTTCCTTCGCTGCGCTCTTAATTGTTTCACGAATTACCTCCCATATCTTACTTACATCAATTTGCCTTGCAGTTAGTGGAGGGATCTACAAAGGCTAGGGGAAGCAGCCTCACCATTAGCACTCTGAGGCTGAAGATGAATGACATCGTAAACTACAACATGTTAAATAAAATTTATTAGAATGAAACTAATTGTCACGAGATTTCTAGTATGGAACATCAACAACAGCATTACAGTAAAATTATCGACATTCGTGAAAAACCTTATAGTCTCGATCTTGGTCTCGTCTCGAATAAGTCTCGATGCATAGTGTCTCAGTTTCGTTTCGTTTCCTGGACCTTAGTCTCGGTCTAGGTACCATGTCTAAATTATATCCAAATTGTCTTTGGTAGAGCAAGGTGCATAAGGTGCAAATCAACATTTTTATATAAATTTGAAAAGCAGGAAAACGTAAGACAATTACATAAGTAAGAAATAGTAATACATCCTATTTACATTAGTAAGAACTTTTGTCGAATCGAACTGTTGACTAACAATACCGCTAGAAAAAGAATTTATCAAAAGTAACATTTTAAGACATTTCTGTGGTATTATTAACATGTGACCCACTTCTTTCAGTAATATATCGTACGTGTAAATTTCAATCTTCAAAATTAAGGCTGTACTTCAGAACTTTAGACATTATCTGTAGAGACTGTTACTGTAAATCCTTGAACTCTTTAAACTGCAGCTCCAACAAAATAATATAGTATTTGTTTTATATGTAAATATTTTCTTATACTCTACCACGGACAAAATCACAACTTTTAATTTCCCCAATACTTTTATTTACTTTGAATGTACCTTTCGCCTAACGAATAACGTTATGAGTATATAAGGAACACTACAATAATAATAATAATGATAATAATGTAAAAAAAATGTAAGTATGAAACCTGAGAAAAAACAGCATACACGGCAATCTTTAATAACCCAGAAAGATAACGCTGAATGGGATATTCTGTATTTTTGTCAACATAGTATATATAAAAAATACGGAAAAGTCGCATATAAGTCAAACTGCTGGCAACCAACGATTTTATGGGTTTCTGTAATATGTGTTTTTACGCCTCTTCTACGCTATCTTTACGTCGTAATCATAAATCTTCTTTTTAAAAATCCAAACCCCGTTGGCGAGTGGTTTAGGTAAGGAGGCAAAAATATAACCCGGGCAAATAATCCATATAGCGACTGCTATAACCCAATAAATATGACAGTTTCCATTTGGTATTGCAGAAATTGTTTTTGAACATGTACTTCTTGAACTCCATAAATTTAAAGCCAAAGAATCAATTACGAAACTGAGTAAGAACATGACTTTTGTAAGTTAAATGCTTAGGAAAAGTTCAGGTTAACGATATACGAAACACACAATTATATGCATACGAGCATGCAGACTATTCTACATCATTTATTACAAACTTACAGAATCGTTCAACAAACAATGATTTATATTATAATAGTGTATAACATGGATTTACAAGATGGATCATGTGACGAAACATTTATTACCGAATCTTTACATAGCAGAACAATCTTGTTAATTCCGAAGAACAACAACAATAACTACAATATCTGAACAGAAAAGCATACACAAAACGCAACAAGTAGAAGAGAAGGTCAAATACGGGCTACCCTTTAAAGTTAGTTTAAATAATTAGGAAGAAATTTTAACAGTTCAAAATAATGTTCAAAATTGATATAGTGATAATTAATGTGTATTTACAAAGGTCAGAGATAGTATTCCTTTTCTGCACCAGCGCATTCTTTACGTAATCACCTCGAGCACATGATACACATAACCCTGTGTGTTCAGAGAATCTCCTGTCGCAGAATATTCAAGTCATATCTTCATCATCTGACTTTTCTTATGCAGCTGGCGTATCGAAGTAAATATCTTCATCATCACAAGGATCTAGATCAGAAAACATCCTCATGGATTCTTCTGAATCTAAAGTTCCTGGTTTTCTTTTCCGTTCAGGTATATTCCATTTTTTTTAATTGCTTAGCTCTTTGCTTAACTTAACTAAAAGATAAGGTCTTCGTGCATTTACTAGATTCCTGCTTTTCCAAGGAAGCCACAATTGTTTCTTAGTATGGGTTATCCGTTATAACAGTAACACTTAGTTTTCTAAGTTGATTGCTGACTTTTTTCTTTATGGCAGGAACTGCTGAAATATGAAAAAGGTTTACTAGGTTTGAAATTCCAAGTACTGTATTCTAAGAGAAGGAAACTCTTAAAATGAAGATGTAGGTAGGCAACGTAGCCCATACCAGGTGTGTAAATATGAAACCGGAATTTGTGCATAGACTGCGTTAGCTGTCACTGTGGTTACCGTAAAACTGCGTCCTTGGTGCCACTTGCTTCTTTTGACTGCTGATAACGATTTGCAACTCACAACCACACAAGTTTCATGTCATAGTGTAGTGTTTAATAGTGTTGAACATGGCGCAATTTGTACCTACAATTAAGATTTGCGGACAGCATTAATTTTTTGTTACCATTTGAAGAAAACTGCTGCAGAATCGCATCGCATGCTTGTCGAAGCTTACGGTGATCATGCTCTTGGTAAGTCACAGTGCTATATGTGGTTTACAAAATTGAAAAGTGGCGATTTTGACGTGAGAAACGAAGAACGTGGAAGACCACCGAAAATATTTGCAGACAGCGAATTGCAAGCTTTGTTGGATGAGGATGACGCTCAAACGCAACAACTCGCGGATCAATTAAATGTGACACGAGAAGCAGTTTCCATATTTTTAAAAGCCATGGGAAAGATTCAGAAGGTGGGAAAACGGGTTCCACATGCATTGTCTGAATGACAGCAGGAAAACCGAAAACCCACTTGCGAAATTCTGCTCACCAGGTACAAAAGGAAATCATTCCTCCATCGAATTGTGACTGGTGACGGAAAGTGGATCTATTTCGAGAATCCTAAGCGTAAAGATCATGGGTAACTACAAGAGAACTGGCGACATCGACTGCAAGACCAAATCGCTATGGACGGAAGACAATGCTTTGTATTTGGTGGAATCAGAAGAGGGTGATCTATTATGAACTGCTGAAACCTGGCGAAACCGTTAATATTCAACGTTACCGACAACAAATGATCGATTTGCATCGAGCTTTGCTTGAAAAACGGCCAGAATATGACCAAACACAACATAAATTGATTGTTCTTCACAATATTACACCCTCCCACATCAAAACCGGTCAAGGAAAAGATTGCGACGTTTGGCTGGGAAATCCTTCCGCATGCGGCTTACTCACCAGATTTGGCGCCTTCCGATTTTCACTTATTTGCATCCATGAAACACGCACTTACTTACCAGCGCTTCACATCTTACGAAAATGGCTTGATGACTGGTTTGTAGCACAAGAGGCACAGTTTTTTTTTGGTCTGGCATCCACATATTGCCGGAAGGATGGCAGAAATGTATCGCTAGCGATGGTCAATACTTCGAATGATTCTTAGTATTGTCATCCAATCACTGTCTTTTCTATACATAAATTCCGGTTTCATATTTACGCATCTGGTATTTAGACCATTCAAAGGGGTTGCTTCGTGACGCAACAGAAGTTAATACGCAATATTATTTATTTTATACTGAACACGAGTGCTGTCTCTGATGAATCCAACTTACCTTACAAACCATTTCATACTTGGTTTTATTGTGTTTAAAAAGCTGAAATAGAAATACCTCATAAAACTTTCCCACTGTTGAAAACCGGCACAACATACAAATAAATCAACCACATTAAACTCTTTGTCCATAACGGCATTCCGCTACCACCTTCGTCCTAGGGGAACTGTTTTACACTTTTGTTACCAGTCAGCAGTACTACACAAGTATATACAAGTCAAACGTCTACTAGCCCTTATTTGGACCTTCTCCTCTAATGTATGTCTTTATACAGTTTTAATACAAACTGTCCTGTGTCTTACTATTTACCTAAAGTACAGTGTTAAAAAACAAAACAAAAAAACTTTGTGCCTTTTTCTCTGCAAAGTCCTTAATTAATGTATCTGTATCAAGCTCACGCAGAACATCACATTCAATGGACACCATGGAAAGACCAACACGACGCTCCTGCATCATTATTGATTGTAGGTAGTTCTTCATAAATTTCAGTTTGAAGAAACTGCTTTCTGCCGAAGCAACGCTTACAGGTATAGTTAACAAGATTCTTAGGGCAAGTCACATTTGGAAACAGCCATAAAAATTAAACTTAGATTGGTTGACTTGACACATAGCATGAGATAGTAACCAAGGATGTTACATAGTTTAGATAAGCAGTTGGCCGTTTACAATAAAAAATATACAAGGTTAATCCTAGCAAGGAATCTGGCGCTCCCTAAACTTCCCTAAAATTTGGCGCCTAGGGCGGTTGCCCGTCTCGCCCGGGCCTTCCGTCGGTACTGGGTATAGGTCACAGACTTCGCAATTGCACTGATTAGGAAGCAGGTTCCAATCCTGCCGCCGACCATACTGACTGAGGATTTTAAACAAATGGGGTTATTGTTCCAGGACAAAGGTTTTTTTATCTTTCTATTCAGTAACCCCGGAAGCGCTCACCAAAGACGTCATTCCTAAGACCTAGCTTGCGACTTTTTTTACCATACATATAAGTTCAAATATATAAATGCGAATTTATGTTTTACTTAATAAATATAACAGACGTAAAAAACAAAAACTTAGAAATTGTTACATCAGGTTTAGAATCAAACTTGCAAATAGCATTAAAATTCAATATATTACAGGATCGAAAATATCCGCTTCACTTTCACTTTACATCCATATTTGCATCTTCCTTCTCACTTCTCTGTGATGACCATTCTATACTTACTATACTTTCTAGAGCTGCACTGCGCAGCTTTTAACTTATCAACTAACGGATTAGAGATTTCGATTTTAGCAAGAAAAAAGTCCAAATCATGTTTACTAACCGGAAGCTCTTTAGTGTAAATTTATACTTCCCCGTCTGTTAAGAGAGCAACGTTTTTATCGATATATGAACCCCAATGTAATGATCATACATTTATTATCTATCTCATTCAATACTGTATTATATATTTAATTGATTTACAAAATATAGAGTAATCTCCATGGAGTTGACTTTTTTTTTTAACTTTATTTCGTTGCCATGTTCCTTACAATGAGAATGGAATTCTACAATGAAGCTTGAATGAAGTATTCAGCGTTTGGCTTTTTCTCATGAAAAAAATTAAAATACTATGATTATGAGTTCCATGAAGCTGATGATAAATAAGTGACAACCTGATTTTAACTTTCTACTCCACAATAAGTCGACTGTAGAAGCATCTCCCTTCTAGTTCTACTGAAATGAGACTAAGCTGGATGCGTCCTGTCTAATGCTTGCAAAAATGCTGTGCAGTGTTGTCAGCTTCACACTTTTATTACAACTTTTGTCAGTTCATGAAGGTGATGAAAAAACATGTTTCAGTAAATGTAATTATCATACTGAAGGTTTATTTTCGATTTAATTACCATTCGTGTTTCGAACTACATTCTTATGAACGATAATTGTAGAAAATTAACTGAAAAACTAACAGATATAGCAAATATGGCTCAAACATGAAAATGAAAGTGAGTTTCATTCCATTGAGCAGACGTTATGATTGTTTGAGACTAAATTATATAAAAATTATTAAAATATGAAAGTGGATAGAAACTGGCCCTGTTATAAGAAACAAATAGAAGCACAGAAACTAATTTCGTGCTTATCTTTTGTAAGAAAAAATGCTGTTTCACAAAATGTCCCATTTCAGGAGAATGACCCATTTAGCCATGTGCTGTACACTGCAATTCTGAAACAGTTTCAAATATAGAGTCATTGGGGGTGAAGTGGGTAATGCTAAGGTTATGAAGATCTGGTAACATCGTAATGACATGAAAGAGAGAACCAAGTACTGTCAGCGCTGCAGTCATTCACGAGGGACCCACTGCATGAGTGAGTCACGAAAACAACGCGCAAGAGACGTGTCAGAAGACACGTATTTGTTTCAAGGCAAGTAAAACACTCATGGCTTTTTCGTTCTTATAAATATTAAACATGAGAACTTAAGCTGTATATCGTGTTCATCACACAGCTTTGGAGTGCAATTGCACTGTATCGTAGAGTAAGTTTCATTGTGCATATAAAAAATATATTGATGTAGATCCTGCATGGAATAGTAAGAAAATGGTAACGAAAAAAATGTGTAAAATGGGGTGGAGTGGGTACTTGTACTTTATCTGTGTGTACGTTCAATAGTGATGTGTAATTTATCATTGGTATATATATATATAACACGATTTATAGATTAAGGTGAATTGAAATGAATTTATTTATGCTTTTACTCTAAGGCTTAGGCTGAGATAGGGGAGGGGTAAGGATGTGGAAAGGTAGCGGGCAGGGCCTACATATATAAGGCACCATCCCGGTTCACCTGGTGTGAGTAAGGTGAACCTTTGGACAAGGCTTTCTTCCGACCTCTGAGTGTATTCTTTAAGCAAGCATGCAATCAGTGACTTTACTCACATCCATGTAGATTAGTAACTGAAGTTCAGTTTGGTCACCTACTCAATGAAGCATGGGGAAGGACTGCGACAGTTGGTAACGGCGTTGCAGGCTTTATAGCAACTTGTATATTTCCACTAAACAGATTGGCCATACCCGATGATAAACAATTCAGTCCACGGATGCGCCTGATCACGATGCGGTAAGTGCTGTTCAGAAACCCGACAGACAAGAATCACCAATAACAACAGGAGCACGAGAGATTCTACCTTCACCTCGCAAGAGATCGTCAGTGGAGAAGAGGAAAAGAGCAAGGCAGGGATCTGAGATATTAACGTCTCCAGACCATATTGCGAAATTGAGAGAGAGAAAATATAGGATATTTCTTCAGTCCGAACGTCCAGACCATAGCATTATGAAATTGAGCGGGAAAAAATCGAGCAAGTCTCTTCACTCTGAATCCTCGCGTACAGAAAGTACTTCTATCGACGACAACGTGTGCGGGGGTTCTGCGGAAAATCTTTCCCCAGTGCGACGTCCAGAAAATTTCTGAATTGGATACAGTGCCAAGAGTGTGGTGTTTGTTATCATGAATACTGTGTTGGTGCTTCTAACAAGTTGCAGTTTGTGTGTGGCAAATGTTGACTGTTGCTTTGTTCCGTACTAATCCCTTCTCTACTCCATCCCACAATTTCCAGTGGAGAAGGAAGCATGTAGACCTTGTTTATAGAAAAATATAAACTTTTGTTTCAGCTATGCTAGTGTAAGCAAGAAAGCCTTAACTCTAGTTAACATTGTGTCGAGAAAATGTTTCTGTACCTCACAATGTCCCATGTGAATCTCCTTTTCCGTTTCAAAGTTGCGAGTCACTTTTTACCTATCAAGTGGATAAAACATTACAATTTAATTTCGAACAACTGAGAGCATTTGTCACAGTGCACATTGTTATCCACATAATTTCGTTCTTGACTCAAACTGGAGATAAGAATTTCTATCTTTACTTGACCTAACGTCTGGTGGACTACTTCTCACTGCACACTTGAAGCTATCTTTATACCCACTTCACTCCATGCACCTACTTACTTCACCCCGTCACTCGGGGTGAAGTGAGTAATTCAGACATTAATATTTCTTATTCTTTTCCTGTCTTATAATTAGGGCTCGGAATTTTAGGTGCAAAATTTTGCCAAAAAAGGTGCGGAAAAGGTGCCATTTTTTGTGCAAAAAATGGTGCTTAAATAGGTACAATTTTAAGATATAAACCTTTATTGTTAGCAATGAATACCTATATTACTCAACTTGTCTAGATAAATACACACAATATTCTCGGGTCTTAAATATAAAACATGAAAATTATGTTATACATTAGAAAGCAATTTAAAAGGAAAACATGCTTTTTCTTGTTACAGTTACCCATCAAAAAAACTGTTAAAATAGACGACATTCAAAATTGCTATGTTCTTCTCTGTAAGATTACATCTGCGGTCACTAAGTAGATACTTGTAAATTGAAAAAGAACGTTCAACGTCAACAGACAAGTGGTACGTATCTTGTTTTCATCCGGTAATCCAAATTCTTGTTGGTTGCGACCTCTTGAACATCAGGGTTTTTCGCTAAACTTTCATCCAACTTCTGTTTTCCGGCCCCCTGCAGCTCTCGTTGCACATCCATCAAAACAGCCCACTGGGCTTCCTTTTCCGGACACTTCTCCAGTTTTGTGATTGCAGTAGTAAGGAAAGAGAAGCCATGTACTGTATAAAGTTCATCTTGCAACTCCTGTTGAAGTGCAAGTTTCTTGGCTTTTTCTACAGCTGAGGAATCATCATTGGGCAAAGCATCTAAAAATTTGCATATTATGTTGAAATGATTGCAAATAAAAACTGCAGCTTTTAACCACGTACCCCATCTAGTGAGGATAGGGGAGGGTGGAAGTCCCGTAATTTCTACATACTTCTGTATTCTAGGAGGAGCCTTTTTCAGTATTTTCTTGATGCTAGAAACAAATTCGTTCACATACGTATATTCATCTTTAAGAGCTTCACAAACTCGATACAAAGCATGAGCAATGCAGGTTACATGTTTTAAATTAGCAAACATATTTTTCAGATTAGAAAATGCAGCCAACATTTAAGATGCTTGATCTGTAAGAACTAACCACACCCTTTCATATTTTACGCCCTCCGGCCACAATACGAAACAAGCATCAGTGAAACATTGCATTACACTTGCACTGTTTGTTTTTTCGAGAAAATAGGTTTTTAAAAGCATGGGTTTCACTTCATGTCCATTGAGGGGTGCCACTAAAATGTTCAAAACGTACCTGTTTTACCTATCTGTGGTTTCGTCTGCTATGAAATAGACTGAATGGTCAGCAACTACTAGCCTGATTTGCGATATTTTAGTTTCATGAAGAGGTTGAAGGTAAGATTTCCTTAATGTGTTCTCATCTGGAACTGACTTCCCGTATATTTTTCCAAGTATGATTTCATAAAAGGACTGTTAAGTTTCGAAAGAGGTATTCCACACGCTATAAATGTCCTTGCTGTGTCACTGAAAAATTCATTTGTATTTCTGGAACTTGAAGATGCAAGCGCCTCACCAATGAATTGCTCTTTCTTGCCACCTTTACCATCTCGTAGTTCTTTATTCTTGACATGTTTGCCACTTTGTAGATGCTGCACAACCCGATTCCGTTGGTGTTTGTCATCAACAGCAATATAAATATCACACACATCACACCTCAGAACACTTCCATCACTCTGAATGCCGTCACGACTAAACTGTTTGACAATGTCACGCAGTTTCCCAGCCCTTACACTATGTTTTGGCATGGAGAACAACCAAAATCTGATGCACCGATCACTCGATCACAGACTAACTTTAAGCGTTGAGCTGGTTACGGCGAAATGTAGAATTAAAACAAAACATCCTTTTTCCTGTACCTTGCTCGCTGAGGCGGGAGAAGGAAACAACAAAGAAACTTTTTGTACAATTCGTAAACAATACAGCAAGCGGCAATAAAGAAAATATTTTATTGTTCTTCCGACAAATAAGGAGAACAACTTTTAGCAATTGTAATGCGTCATTGTTGGCACTGTTTATAAGAGCCTCTCGTTTCAAAAAATAAACACGATAGGTAATTCTGTATTTAGATTTATGAGAACGCAACCTTTGTGCAGTGCATTAGGTTGACAGGAGCTTGTGCAAGTGAGCACCCGTTGCTAATTTTGAATTTTATTAATACTTTAAAAAAATAACGGGATAAAGGTGCAAAAAGGGGGAAAAGGTTCTGAGGTTGTGAAAAAGGTGCTACCGAAACAGCATCGATTGAGTTCAATACGTGCTTATTTTGCGGAATAGTATCTTTTATTTCATTTTCACACAAAAAAATTAAGGTGCAGCACCTAAAATTCCTAGCACTACTTATAATATCTTTGTATTACTCTATATTTACTTTGTAGCAGAAAGTTCAAAGTGTACAAATTACCAATAAGTTTTCAGTTGAATACAAATATACGGCAGATATGTTGCAATATGTTTGATACCCACTTCAACCCCAATGACTAACCCCCAAAAGTTCACCTTCAAAAAAAGTTTAGACTGATTGCAATTGCATTACCTAATCGGGTAATGGTGAACACCCTGTTCGTAATTACCAAACATACATTTTAATACTATTGCAAATATATTTCAATGAATATTGCTAAGTAGCATCACTGACAAACGAAAGCTTTATCACTTGCAACTTTTTTTTTTTTTTAAGTGAGAGTTATGAATTGTTCTTGAGTACATTTTTGATTCTCAATGTTAGAACTTGCATTCAGCGCTGTATATAAGATTCTTAAGCTTCTACAGTGAGGGCAAATCAATCATATGCAAGACGGCTCTATGGTTTACATATTTCACAACTAAAGACTGAGTGGATATGATACGCTGAAGAAAAACAGATAGTAGGCTCGTACATCTAGAAGTATTATCAAGTACTTGAGTCTGAAGGCTAACTAACAATAGCAAATTCACGGTGGTAGAGAATTAAAAACCTAATGCTTCATTACGATTACATTAACCTTCACTGCACACAAAGCTAAACAAACTAATATGTTTTAAACTTTTTATAAGTATTCTAAATTATAGTACATTGGTTGACTTCAGATCTGAAATAAGAGTTAATTTTAAAATACATGAAAAAAAAATACTCAATACGGCGACCGTGAATCCAACTCGATTTCTTTAATTGCCAGCTGAGTATTCTACAACTAAGCTACCTCAAGCCAGGAGAGACATCTATGTACATGGTGCATTCCTCGCGCCTCTGCCGAACCACATACCGTCGATAGACAAGGCACTCCGCCACATGGGTAAGTCTAAATGTAATTGCTATCACGTTTGGACTCGAAGGTCTCTGGGCAAGGTGAACGATGGTGGTTTGTCACTGTCTTCTATAACATCACGTCTTAAGGACAGGACCCACAATTTAAAGGGGCTCGGAACCACATTTGTCCCTACCGGATATCGAAACTTCGACCCCATGATTATGAAGCAGCGAGCATTATCAGGATCCTAAATTCAAAGAGAACTAAGTCAGAAGCTGTATTTTTTTTATGGGTGAAAAACAACCACAAAAAGCTGTTCTCTTAAAAAGCACCGGGACTCCCATTCTTTCTTCTTCTCTGTTTATTGATGTATTTTTATAACTTTAAATGTACAAAATGAGAATGTACGAGTAAAATTTTCAATCGTGGTCGAACATCTAACATCAGGCTACAAAATGCTGTCCATTTCATATTTTTATTTGATTACTCCAACTTACAATGTAAAATAAACCTAAGTGCTCACGAGTCACAGGGTTGAAGGTTCGAACCCCGGTTTTGGCATGGATGTTCGCTGAATTTTAAACCTTTCATTACATCGGAATGGACCGCAGTCAAAAATTACTAAAATGGACCATAAATACAAACTATTCATCAAACCAAATTAACACAGCTATATACACAGCAACACAATAACTCCACATGCATGGGCACTAACACAAATACATCGATTATTAGGTTTTTTTTTATTATTTATAATTTATGGACTGGAGAGGCAGCTATAGCCCAAGCTCCTCAATTATAGGAAGGGTGACACCGGTGAGAATCTCGGGAAACTGTCAGATTGGCAGCAGAACTTGAACATGTGTGCGCCTCCGCACTTCGAAATCAGTATTCCTCAGATAATATGATCTATGTCTCCAGTGTCTGTAGTCTTTGGAGGGATGCTCGGGTACCGATGATACCGATTACCGTGTGCTCGGACTAACGCCAATCTACTAGATAAGATAAAGATAAAATGAATTGTGTGGGCGGTAACAGCACTATGGCTTAACGCCCGTCCCGATACGGGAAAGACCCTTATCTTGGTCATGTCAAAACTTAGCTGTTGATTAAAATAATAAAAAAGAAGATATAAAAGATGAAGATGTAAAAGGTCTTCACACTCAAACTACTGGTGTAAATGGCCAGTATAACGAGGATGCTCGTAAATGGGCCCTCGCAAGATAAAACAAAAATAGACCATAAAACTTAACAGCTAAGGAGCATAATCATATAAAATAAACGGAAATCATAAAACTCTCCAAAAACAAGTAAAAGATCACCGTTTAAGTTTAGGTTTCTACCTAGGTTTCCCTTTCCTTCCCACCAGATTAAAATCTATATCCATCAGGTGGTCCTGAATCATATCTGAAGCCAGAGATGAACTTGGTTCATCGATAGTATGTGTAGACTCGTCCTGAGCTAACTGAGCAGACAAAACGTTCGTCAGTCTTAATGCTTGTAGCGAGAGGCGAAGTTTGGACTAATTTCAGGACTTTATAGGGACAAAGTTGGCTTAACACGTGAAGTTCTAGTGCTCTGCACAGGTGTTTTTTGTCCCTGACTCTGTGTCGGCATATTGCGACAAGTCTCTGATCCTTGGGGAGGCGTCGGAGGATCTACATGCACAGCAGAGTCTGTCTGTGTTGATACATTAACTGTTTGGGTACCAACCGAGACAGCTTTAACTGGTATCCTGGCTACAACATGTGAAAATGCACCAGAGGGAAGGGTGCGTTGAGACTCTCGTAATCGACGTTTAGCATCACCAGCGGATATTTTCTCTAGTACCATCAGCTCTCGAATTAGTTTTTCCTCCTGAAAAATAGGACAGTCACGCGACCAGGCCGTGTGACCACCCTTGCAATGAACACACTGAAGTTTCAGTGACTTACAAGGATCCTCACCATGGCTATTGGTTCCGCATATTGCACATACAGCAGAGGTCGCCTTACACGACGTGCTGGTGTGTCCATAGTGCTGACATTTAAAACAGCGGAGCGGACTGGGTATATATGGACGGACAGGTAAGCAATAGAAAGCTGCCTTCACGTCCTTAGGAAGCTGTGGCATGGCAAACGTCAAAATTAGCAAGCTGGTGGGTTTCAGTTCGCCACTCTTTCGAGTTTTAATGCGTCTAAGCCAATCTACTGTCTCTCTAGAAGTATATTGGTGTTTTTCTAACACATTGTTTCAATCAACAATGATTACATTTTATTTATAGCTTTGGATTGTTTACTCTATGCAAAATACGTAGCTGCATAAAATAATGTCATGGTCTACATTGGATACTATTGCTACTAACACCAGGTTTCCTATCGATCTGAAGTTAGATTTAGTGATGAAAATTTTCTTGAAAATTCTGAATCAGAAAAACAAAATGCATGAAGCTGATTATTTCATTTCCACAGGAAAGCTCTATATGTTGCAATAAATTTGATAAACTGCAATTAAACTTAATTCTATTTCTAACCTATTTTCACAGTTAAAATTTACCTCTATTATGCGTACGTAGTAAGGGTAAATCAAAACTGCCTTTGCAAGTACGCTAAAACACTTCAATTGCTTAATTAGAAGAAAGTCCTCGTGTAGTTGATTAACACAGAACTCAAAAGAGTTCTCAAATTACTTTACATTTATACATTAATATTAGTTTTCTCCATCGTTGCATTTAGTATATGAGTTAAAGTACAAAATATATTTTCAGCTAGATTTGGTAGTAACTTATTAAAGTTTATATTTGTCTTCAATCGCTAACATCTGAAAAATTTAACTACTGAACGCACTAACATTATATATATCTTATCTTTATCTATATCTATCTATCTATCTATCTATATATATATATATATATATATATATTTAGCTTCTTCATACTTGAAAGGTAGAGTAAAAAGTAAATACTGGACTTATTTTATCTCCCTATTTATCGATGTATATACACGGTGTTTTTAGAGTATCCGCTAATATACATCCGAAAAGCGCCATTACTGCTATATCTAGGGTCTTGTTAATTAAATACGATTAATATTAGAATAAAAAAATTAAAAGCTGTCGCCCAACTAGTATGGGTGTAAAACTAGAATTTTTGTCTACTCTGAATGGATTCGAGTAATACTATTGGTGCTAAACATACACAAATATTTTCCTAATAAGCGAAGAAATAGATAAAAGCGAAGCACACTTGAAAATCTTAAAGAGTAACTCAAGGTAACACATAAACCAGAGCAAATTTCTTGTGTGTTGGAAACAACACGTTTTACCCATTTAGTTAATGCCCAAATGACAATGTACAAAGCAATATATTGGAAGTCCAATCAGAAAAAAAAAATGAATTTTGAAATTATCTGAGTATATTAAGTATCTGAGGATAAGTAGGATTATTCAAAGCAATAGACACGATAAGAAAGTATATTTTCATAGCTATTTTAATCCAGTAGCATTTTGTTTCTAAGTAGGAATTCAATGCTTTATGAGTTTGATAGGATCTCCGAAAAACTTCCCCATCCCTAGTTACGGTGAATATAGTACAAGGGCATGGGCTATAACACCACGGATCAAAATACTAAGTATGATCTATAAGCTAAAATGACTCCCACAACTTAGTATTACACTGGAGTCCAAAATGATTAAAAAAATATACGCACTTCTCCAATGTGCCTGAAACTTAGGGAAGATTGATAAATATACTGTTAAGGAAAAAATCAACCAACCAACCCTAATTAAAATTAAAACCACGGATAGTCCATGTCCACGAGCACTTCATAAATGCGTAGCTTTGCACTTGTTCTAACGAAGTGGGGGGAAGGGGGTCAACAGCTCGAACTGAACTTTCTATCACTCAGGCTAAAGAAAAGTCAATTATTCAACTAAGATGAAACATCAATGTGTAGTATCAGATGAGCAGTTTCTGGGATATTCACGAACTGAATTACGTACTGCATATTTTGTATGAAATACTTGCTCTTACTAAATTAAGATTTTCTGACGAAGGAATTTAATGATATGATTTAACTCTTGTTTAACTAAAAGCTTTCGTTAAACACACACATATATACCATAGAAGCCAATATAATAAGATATTTTCTAAGTAGAAAAAGAGTCAGCACAATACTGTACGATAAACACGAGACTAAACTTACAAATAGTTCATGCTTATGCCATATATAACAATTACCAACTGACACACAATACGTTCAAGTTAAAATTCTACTAGTATAGCGGCATTATCATATGTAACATTGCAAACGGATCCTGAAAGCAGTTTTCACCTTAATTGTCGTTACGTAAGCAAATATACGAAACATCACGGTTAGGAGCTCCCAAGAAAGAGTACAAACATGCACTGTATTTATTTATTTATTTATTTATAATAAAGTTAATACAACATATAATGTGACAACGCACAGAGCACCGTCTCCTGTACTATAACGATAAAAGTAACGAATATCGTACCTAATGTACTTAGGCACTGAACAGAACAAAGTTAATCGCACAGGCATGCAAAAATACCGGTTCTACCAATCCCTTACAGCCCTGGCGGCGAAGTGCAGTAACAGCTCATGGCTCCCTACTTCCTCAAACCAAGAAATTCAGGTTTCGAACCCTGAAAAGGATAACCGTTCTATCAATCTCGTTGCACTAAAAAACGAAGCAGAACAACACAATTACCTTCACCACAAAACTTACTAACTGTAACTATCTCTTCTCACATATCAGTACAGTTTTCCTAACTTAAATGAAAATTCTAAAGGGAACACTTATTTCCGACCAACCTTTCCTTATAGAGCAAAATGTACGAAACAGAAGTATCACATAAAACGACGATTAACCGAACAAGTCCTAGCTAAATTGAACAGTGCTCTGGCAACTCACAAATCGAACGATTTACAAAATATTGTTCAATCACATGTGCAATTATGTGTGCTTAAACAAAAGCTGGTAAAAGATGTTAGACACTGAAAAATCAGTAACTCCACGATTAGAACACAGTATGCCATGTCTTAATACGGCCCATGAGCCTACAGAACGGAACACCGATTCGTCGACATGGACCACTGGAATTTCACCCTAAATCGGGAAGTACACCTATGTGGAGCTACCATTTAATATATATTATCGCGCTTATTTTCGAAACGCCCCTTGTTCACAAACATGTACAATTGAGATAATTGTGTGATTTAGTTCATTTCATTAATTTCAAACATATTAGCAAAGTTTAATGAATCCAGAACGCCTGTAGTCATTTAATTATCAAAATTAATTAATGTATAGAAACTATAATTTAACAGTAAAAATTGAATATACCTTTATTATTATTAAGGAAAATCTTAAACTTTTACCACTATTACCAAGATAATCATGGATGCAAATTTCCCCCAAACTTTGAAAAATAAGAAGTGTATTACAAATGCTTTTCTTGATTTCCGAACATTTATGGCACTTGGACAAGGGACGTTTTGAAACTAAACCCTTATATATTATACATTCATACATATAAAATAAATTTACATCAAATATTGGATAGGTTCAGATACATAATGTAATTTAAAATTGCCAATTCTTATTACAGATTACTTTTTGATTTCTCATTTCCTATGAATCTGGATTTTAATTATAACCTTTAGCCATATACGAGGGGGTACCCAAAAGTTTTAATTATCACCCGGAAGTTATTGAGCTATGTGTACGAAATTTTACCAGTGTATTTAGTGGTCCTTATGTACATGATAGAGACAAAAATTAACTCCTTGTGTCCTTTCCTTTCTTTACACGATGCACTAGATGTCAGTAATCTGCAATATGGAGAAGATTGAGATTCCTAGAGAGATCGAGTTCCTGCATTTCAAGGTGAACAGTGCCCAGCAAATCCGTGATGTCTGTTTATGATAATGATTGTCCATCATATGACACTGTTTCGAGGTAAAGAAGGAATTTCCAAACTAGCCACATGTTGCTCACAGACGATGAGGCCACAGTAAAGAAAATGGTGGCTTTTTTTTTTGGAAGACCGACGAGCAACCATCCCAATTATCGTCAAGGAAACTGGACTTTGTTATGGTAGTGTGGGGAAAACTATTCACAAGCAACTACACATGACTAATGTGAATGCACGATGGGTTTCACCAAAGGTGTTAGTTTTCGAAGCTTAGTCAAGTTTCGGTTGAGAAAAGAAGGTTATGTGGCTTTGAAATCTTGAAGTATTTTCTCTATTCTCCCGATCTCGCCATAAGCAGCTTTTTGTTGTTCCCAGAGATGAAAAACGCATTGCGGGTTCGGCGATTTAATGACAACAGTGACGTCATACAATAGTGGAACAGTGGTTTTCAGCGCAATCAACATACTTCTACACTGACGGGCTGCGGAAGATCAAGAAAGGACACAAGGAGTTATTTTTTTCTCCGTCATGTACATAAGGACCACTAAATACACAGGTAAAATTTCATACACATAGCTCAATAACTTCCGGGTGATAATCAAAACTTTTGGATACCCCCTCGTATAATCAGTAACCAGAACTCATGGGATAGTCACCTTATATCTGGTCCGGCCCCCTGTGACCCTGCGGAGCGCAGCGATACTGTTTGGAAGTGAGTCTGCAAGTCCCTGGTACACTTCCGGAGGAAGTTGACACCACTCAGTCTGCAGAGCGGAAACCAATTGCGGCCTGTTCGTGGGTGGAGGATCCAGTACACGGAGTCTGAGTTCAACGGCATCCCAGATATGCTCGTTGGAGTTCATATCAGGGCGCCGGGGTAGTCAGCTCAGTTGTTGGATCTCCCCTGCACGCTCTTCGAACCATTCTCGAACATTGGAGCAATGTGGAGGAGCATTGTCATCTTGAACGAACGTAAAGTCGTCAGGGTGTTGAAAGGCCAAAATCGGGTGAAGATAGTCTCCGAGCAGCTAACGATACAGCGGACCATTCAACGTGTCTTCCAGAACAACCAGAGGGCCCAAGGCCCATTGCACACCAGAAAAACACGCTCCAGACCATGACATACTCCACCGCCCTGGACCACGCCCTCTTGGCATGCGGGATCTATCGCTTCATGAGATGTGCGCCACACACGGTGCCTCACATCAGCATGGTACAGTTGATACAGTGATTCGTCGGACCAGCTGACGTTACGCCACTGTTGCAGTGTCCTTCCAAAGTGATTGGTGGCAAATGCAAGCCGGAATGTCCGATGACGCGGGGTTAGCAATGGCACCCATGTAGGGCAACGGCCTCCATACCCGAGAGAACGCATGTTCCGGCGGATTGTTTCAACGTTTTCGGTCTGGTGACACCAGTCTCGATGACAAGCCCAAGAGTGGACGCCCTGTGACGACGGATATCGATGCCCTCCTGAACGCTGTTGAAGGAAATCCAGGAACCAGTACCCGTCAGCTGGCAGATGAGGTCCAGACATAACAAATCAGTGTTGTTCGTCATCTGCATCAACTTGGGTTTCGCTCCAGGCAACCGAGAATGGTTACCCATGATTTGACTCCCGCTCAAGCTAAACAACGTGTGACCCTGTGTGAAGAACTGCTTCGAAACCCAACTGACGACAGGTTTTGGCGGCGGATCATCACGAATGATGAAAAGTGGATCTTTCTTTGTTATCCTGACTGCGGGAAACAGTGGCTTCGACCAGGTACCGAGGCGCAGCCAGTGGTTCAAAGAGGGCGGTTTGAAGAGAAGACAATGCTGTGTGTGTGGTGGAATTTCGAAGGTCCGGTGCACTGGGAGCTCGTTCCACATGGTAATTCCATAGATGGGACATTGTATGCTGAACAGCTGCAACGGGTATACGACAGTGTGCGCCGTCGTTATCCAGCACTGGTGAACCGAAAGCGATTGCTACTCCAATTTGACAACGCTCCATGCCACAGGTCAAGAAGAGTCCGCAACCACATTACGGACATGGATGGCGTGGACATTTTACCACACCCCATACAGTCCCGACCTTACGCCATATGATTTTCATCTGTTTCGTTCCATGGCACACTTCCTGCGGGGCAGACAATTCCATTCCGTGGATGATGTGACAACTGGCATTACTGAGTTCTTTGCTTCAAAGCCTGCAGCCTGGTATCGTCAGGTGCTTGTGTCACTGGTGGAACGTTGGAAAAGGACCATACAGTGTGATGGGATGTACTTCGCCGAATAGGCTTCTGTGGTATAGGGGGAGGCGGGTGCTGCACATTATCCATGAAAACGCTATGAACATATGACTCACTCTGGTATTTACTGTCAACACAACAAGCTTTGTAACTCAATTAGAGTGTCGATATTTAAAATGCTCATTTACAGACATTTTTATTACAATATTTCTAAATGCGTTCGAAGATGAAGACATATCATATATATCCAATTCGATGGAAGTTCTACACATTTCACTGTAGACAGTTACATATTCTCCAGATTGGTAATTTCATAATTATATTCTCCTTGCCTTTTTGCAGTGGAAGAGACCAGTATTGTCTGCGCGAGTTCTTAATGATGGGACACGAAGCTAACAATGATACCAAGTTTGTGCAGTCTACGCCATTTTGAATTATCTTTCTAAGAAATAACAGATCAGAAATGCTACGTCTTTGCTCTAATGAACATAAGCATAGTACATTTTCTCTAAGGTAGAAACGTTGTTAAATTTTCTTTCCATTCTTATTACAAATGATAGAATTTTAAAAGTTTTTAAACGTAATAAACGTTAATTTCATATCAAACGTGACAAAGATTTTTTTTTAACTACGTCGGGCCTACTAATGAATTTAACAATTAAATCTATAATCGTTTTATTTGTATTGAATGATAAAATTTCGTATTAATTGCAAGTTGATTGATAACGCACCAGCTGGTAAAGTTGCCTAAACTATGCTGTAGTTTTAAGGTATCTTCATGGAATTAATTTTAGCATATATTTGAGGTCATCCGCAAATAGCACTTTTTCATTATCTGGTAAGGATTGCGGTAGGTCATTAATGAACAAGAAGAATAACAACGGTCCAAGATTCGAGCCTTGCGGGACTCATGACAGTGCTATATATTCGTCAGATTTGTGTTCCTTAAATAGAACAGACAGTCTGCGATTAGTTAGATAAGAGCACATGAACCTAATGAAAGACAGAGAGAAGTGATGGTGATTTAATTTACCTAATAATACATTGTGATTAAGTCTGTGAAATGCCTTTTCAAAGTCAATAGCATCGATTTGCTTTCCTTTGTCCAACGAATTTTCAGTAAAATCTGTAACAATTGTAAGGTTCGCTACCGTGGATTTTTATGAAACAGTGCCATGTTGTTTAATTGATATAACTGCGTTCAAATGCTTAATAATTCGTTGATATACAATCAGTTCAGAGAATTTTGCAAAGATTGGTAAGATTGCTATAGGCCTGTGGTTGGTAATTTCTCGTCTGTTTTTTGTTTTAAGTATAGTGCAGCATCCCGGAGGCGTGTCTCCTTGTGAGAGGGGCAGAGCGGTAATTGGGCCACCGGGATTGCAAATTTTCGGACACTCCACTATTGTCCGAGGGTAGAAAGAGAATATTTGACCGGTGGTTAGCAGCCTTGAAGTATAGAGGTGTCTCCACCGAATCCCTCTTCGGACACAGATTCGGGGAAACAGTAACAGGCGGATGACGAGGCTAGTGGCATAATTAAATATTAGTTATTCTCTTTCTTATGGTAGCTTTAATGGCGAAGAAGCTGAGACGGCTTAATCTTCGAAGGTCTTCTTATGAGGCGTCTTTGCTGAATATACTTGTAAGATGAACAAAGGCTTGATAGGCAAATTACAATTAGTCTACTGGCTAAAAGCTAAGAGTAAGCTAATACGTACCAATTAGTAATACTTAAATTGCTTTCTCAGGAACAGGCTTTGGAATTCCATTTTAAAAGAGAAAAACGTTATTCAATAGAATAGTTACAAGTTTTATTGGTTAGATGAATTTTATACAAACGAGGAGAGCTTTACAAAGTGTCAGATTACAATATTTGGATGAGCCTGAGAGTATACGGTTGTTTGGAAGGGTTACTGATTTTGATAGGTTACCTGGCCAAAAGTATGTTTTAATAGTGCTGGACTCAATCGACGTACTGACATGTATTCTGGAGAATATACCTTCCAGGATAGAGCTGAAGAATTCCTGATATGAAAAACTTGTTGATTTTGAAACTATAAACTCTTAGTAGAGAGATATGCGGGTGATACATCCTGGTAGGTAGAAGAGGTCTGTTAAATCTTATTCTTCGAAATTTCTGTTAAGAAAGACTTATAATTTTGAAACTAGGTGTCAGTACTTTGTTGGAAATAAATAAATTTTCCAAAGGTTGGTCCAAAAGAATAACCTGAAATAGCGGAGATTAAGTCTCGTTTACGAAAGTGGGACTTAGATTATTTTCGTGGCTTTTGAAGATATTGGTCAAGTTTAAGCGAAGAGAAGCATTTTGATAGGAAAATGCTTGGGGTCTCGCCGATTACTACATCTCGGAAACGGTGAGGTTCCAGCGCAGGAGACAGAATGAACAGAGGTCCCAGCGCTAGGCATGAAGGGACCTGGGGGAACTGATCCCAGCGCCAAGCTGAAGGGATCAGTCCGCAGACAATTTTTGGCTACCAGCACTACTCTTTTATAGGAATTAGTTGGTAGGCCAGACGTTGGAGAGGAAAGGGGGTGATTAGGGAAGGCTCGCCAGTTAGTTCTATAGCTTCCTCTGGTGAGCAATTCCAGAATTACAATTTGTATCTTAAAACTACTTTTGTTTCTTACCTCACATTCAAAAAACATAATTACATTATTATTGTATTTAAAAACAACTATTACAACACATGTTTTAGTTTATTATTGCGTTGTAGGTTGATCCTTCCCAATTCAGCAGATGGTTCAGATCGTATTCTATATTCTCCTCTGTGTATACTTCGAAAAGATATGAGAAGAAAGGGAGAAATAGAAATATAAGACTTAAGGGTTGTCTGACATCATACTCCATCTTAAAAAGGGGTGGAAGGTAGAAAGCGAGTCTTCTTTAGCGGCTGCGAAACTACAGGGTTTCTCTCATCGAAGGAGAAAGTGTTCTACTGGAAGAGGAGAGAGAGAGAGAGAGAGATACGAATATCTAGCTTTCCGCTGCCAATGCCATAGCATGAAGCCTTGAGAGAATCCTACGTTTGAAGCATGTTTTGTTTATTTTGATAGAATGATTGTAAGAAGTTAATTGAATCGCTGATTTGAGAAACGTCATAAGTCAAGCAAACTATATTTTACAAGAGAGTTTTAAAACTTTACACACAGAGTTATAATTATTGACAATGAATACGCTAATTAATGTCCGCACATCAGAGCCATGTAGGTCGACTACTGTCTGCAGTTGAAACGGCTGTTAGATCTAGAAGTAAATGTCCTTAAAGAATTAAAGATGCATGTGAACTCATTTTCGGCACATGAGTGACTTATGACGTTTCTCAACTCAGCGATTCAATTAAGAAATGCAGAAAATTAAGAAAAAAGGGATATGGCGAAAATGTACTTACGCAATTTACTACAATAGGACAAACTAAAGCAGATTTCCATTTGTTAGGGAAAATACATGTTTTTAGGGCCAAGTTGAACGTAATCAATAGAGAATATTTAAATTTATCAATACATCCTTTTCCTATATACGAGGGTATACAATCAGATCTAACTGTCGTTTTGGACTTTACATTCTTGACAGCCTTTCCTATTTCGTTTAAATGTAATTGATAAACACGCAGTATTCAGATTTGCTATCAAAATTACTGAACGGTTGAGAAGAGGATACAAATACTGATTGGAAGTACTGTGCAAACGTATTAGATATTTCTTCATTGTTACACAAATCTGACCTTGAAATTTTAATATATTGGGGGGGAGATGCTTTGTTTTATTTTCAATAAATTTCCACAGTTAACCTGGATCATATTGATATTATTTTCAGAATTTGATATAAAGGTCTCATATGCTATTTTTATGTCTTTCTTGACTTCCCTACGCAATCGAACAAATTCCTGTGTAGGGTTTGAATTTTCTATTTTGTACGAGGGGGGATCAAATATAAACGGGATTTTTGTTCCTGAACATCAACAGTTGGTAGGACTGGCCGCGCGCTTCTGCTATGTTTAGGCGGGACCTTTGGGAGTGGAGAGAGCGTGCTGTTAGATATTTCCCGCCATTTCGTCAGTACCGCTCATGATGTCGGAGCAACAGGTCCCCCCTTCCACTGCGCAACGCATAATTATAAAATTTCTTGCTCGTGAAGGAGTTACAGCGGCAGAAATTTGCCAGAGATTGACTGCACAGTTCGGGGATCAAACATTGTCAAGGACGCGTGTGTATGCCTGGCATAAAAGTTCAAGGAAGGACGAGAACGTGTGGAAAATCAGCAACACGATAGCCGTCCTCGGACCAGCATTACGGACGAAAACATTCGTGCGGTTAAAGGCATTTTGCTGATTGACTTTTTACATGAGCGACGCACAGTAAATGCTGAATACTACTGCGAGCTGTTGAACAAGGCGAGAGTTGCATATCGGCGCAAAAGAAGAGACCAGTCGATTCGACAGATCCTATTCCTGCACGACAATGCGCGACCCCATACTGCAGCTCGAACTGTCTCGAAGCTACAGGGAATGCACTGGACTACACTTGAACATCCTCCTTACAGCCCGGACTTATCGCCCTGCGATTTCCATTTGTTCGGACCGCTTAAAGAAGCTCTAGGAGGGCAACGATTTGCAGATGACGAGAGTGTGGAAGAGTTCGTGCGCAACTGGCTGGTGACACGACCCTGTTCTTTTTACGATGAGGGCATCAAAAAGCTGCCCATACCTTGGGACAAATGCATTTCCAAAGGAGGAAACTATGTGGAAAAATAAATTGTAATTGCCTTGTGGTATTCAATAGCTGAATTTAAATAAAAAAATAAAATCCCGTTTATATTTGATCCACCCTCGTATGTATAGACTTTATATGATAAATTGTTTTAACCTTGAGTTTCCTAATAACGTCTTTAGTAAACCAGGACGGATACTTTGGGATACAGTTTCTTTTGCAGGGGACACATTTGACGAATATTTCATAAATAATATCTTAAAGTTCACTATGTCATTAACATTATTATACTCTTTTAAGCATTTCCAATCAACTTCCAGTATACTTTAAGGTAGGTTTAATGTACTTTATAACATGGTTCTTTTTGCGCCCTTAATTTAGTAAATATTGTAGTGGTTATCTTGTTGATAACTTTTAGTAAATCATAGAAAAACTGTCACTTTAACCTTGCCCCCCCTCTGAAAATCACAATATGGGCGCCCATGTGAAAGACATTTTTAATTACACACGGACGGCAAGTGTATATAAACAGGACTCACGTTAGTTTTAACCTCTCTAATGATGGAACTTCCAATATATGAAACTTTTCGCCCCTTGACCTAGGGGCTCCCTCTGGTGCAAACAAAAATGTTGTTTTAATATAGGTTTATCTTAACTGGGAACTATAGAGAAAGATTGATCCAAGTCCACTTTTTCTGTTGAAAATGAGTTTCACACTCATCATGATATCTGTGGGTGCATGTAAGAAACTTGTAAGTAACGTTTATCTAGTTTCAAGAAAAACAAGTTGAAAGATCAGAATAAGTATTGTCCCTTATAGGAGATTGTACAGAAACGTCATGTTTCAGACAACCAAATACTGTTTCCGGATAACCTACTATCTTAACTATTAAATGATTAGTGACATACAATTATAGCTAAAAATGAGGTTACTATTTGGAAAGACTTAAAGGAAGTGAAAACCAAAACATAGAAATACTATTACAGAAAATGCAATTTATTTTTCCTCTGCCAACTTAAGCACCAAGCAACGAATTCAACTACAATTATCTTAAGGTGAAGTCAGTGTAACCAGGTCAATGAACATTTGCGAATCCTTCGCGAGTAGACCAGTTTGTCCCAATGGATAAATGTGAAAATGAAAACTGAAAACCATAAGGTTGTTTTAAAAGAATCAGGTGGCAAAATGTTGCCCTTGCTACTCACACGTATGAAGCCATCGGACGAGACCTGCGTATTTCCCCGCAATTTTCTAGGAGATATGGGTTTTCCAAGCGAACAGTGGAGATCCAACAAGCGACAAAACGTGAAGTCCGATAGATGTATCTAGATGATTATTGTCGCAGATGAATGACCAAAACGCTCCTATCACGAGCACCAGTCTGATGAAGCCGACTCAACATACAGAGCCTCACGTAGTTTTTTAATAAACGTCTTTAACTAGAGGTGGCCTTTATATACTCACTAGTCTATCCACACTTGTATCATCAAATTCCACGCTTTCCCCGAGCTTTCAAAAGACATATTTGCAGTCCAAAATATGACTCGAGGTCGTTTCTAGTCCTGACTGCAAAACTGGCACGGATATGAAAGCTCAGAATGGTTTTTGAAAACACCTGAAACCAACTGCTGTTGATTCCTAAAAAAGGAATAAGGTTTCTCCTGTTTTTATTTCAAGTGCTCATTTTTCTTTTATACTGGTAATGCTTTTTGTCACTTTTTCACTGTTCACTTTATTTTACCTGTTATAAACATTACACTACACAAAGAGAGAGAGAGAGAGAGATCATAGCTGGGCATCTGTAAAGTATTCTGGGAGATAATTCATTTTTTTAATGTGTTATTAGGTTCTTGCATGCATCCACAGATAAATATTTGACTCCTTTTTAGTATGGAGAGAGAAGCGATCTATGTCTGTTGCCCTTCTAAACGAAGTAATTCTATAAATTCCATTTTCCGCAGCAGTAAAACATAGAAATGTTTCATTTTAAAAAATTACTACCCAAGACTTTAATAAATCGGACACAGATCAGTTCTCTACGGTGCCCAATTCTTAACTGCGTAATATCATATAGAGTATACTCTGTGATAATATTCGTATTTGTGAACTTCTAAATACGTGTAACACTGCTAAAATAAGTAAATATTAATACATCAAATAACCAAATAAAATCTCACACATATTTACCAGGTGCGTAAATATGAAACCGGAATTTAAGTACAGAAAAGATACAGTGATTGGATGACAATGCTAAGAACTATTTTATTCGAAGTATTGGCCATCGCTAGCGATACATTTCTGCCATAGTTCCGGCAGTGTGGATGCCAGACCAAAAAAACTGTGCCTCTTGTGCTGCAAACCAGTCATCAAGCTATTTTTGTAAGATATAAAGCGCTGGTAAGTAAGTGCGTGTTCAATGGATGCAAATAGGTGAAAATCAGAAGGCGCCAAATCTGGTGAGTAAGCCGCATGCGGAAGGATTTCCCAGCCAAACGTCGCAATCGTTTCCTTGACCGGTTTTGATGTGGGAGGGTGTAATATTGTGAAGAACAATCAATTTATGTTGTGTTTGGTCATATTCAGATCGCTTTTCACGCAAAGCTTGATGCAAATCGATCATTTGTTGTCGGTAACGTTGGGTATTAACTGTTTCGCCAGGTTTCAGCAGTTCATAATAGATCACTCCCTTCTGATTCCACCAAACACAAAGCACTGTCTTTCGTCCATACCGATTTGGTCTTGCAGTCGATGTCGCCGGTTCTCTTGGAGTTACCCATGATCTTTCACGCTTAGGATTCTTGAAATAGATCCACCTTTCGTCACCAGTCACAATTCGATGGATAAATGATTTCCTTCTACCTGGCGATCAGAATTTCGCAAGTGTTTTTTCGGTTTCCCTGCTGTCGTTCAGACAATGCATGTGGAACCCGTTTTCCCACCTTCTGAATCATGCCCATGGCTTTTAAACGTATGGAAACTGCTTCTCGTGTCACATTTAATTGATCCGCGAGTTGTTGTTGCGTTTGAGCGTCATCCTCATCCAACAAAGCTTGCAATTCGCTGTCTGCAAACTTTTTCGGTGGTCTTCCACGTTCTTCGTTTCTCACGTCAAAATCGCCACTTTCCAATTTTGTAAACCACGTATAGCACTGTGACTTACCAAGGGCATGATCACCGTAAGCTTCGACAAGCATGCGATGCGATTCTGCAGCATTTTCTTCAAATGGTAACAAAAAATCAATGCTGTCCGCACATCGTAGTTTGTAGGTACAAATAGCGCCATGTTAAACGCTATTAAACACTACACTATGACATGAAACTTGTCTGGTTGTGAGTTGCAAATCGTTATCAGCAGTCAAAAGAAGCAAGTGGCGCCAAGGACGCAGTTTTACGGTAACCACAGTGACAGCTAACGCAGTCTATGCACAAATTCCGGTTTCATATTTACACACCTGGTACATGTACACAAAGAAGATTATATATAATTAACATTCATCTTTAATATTAAAGTGAGAATTCTAACTTTCAGAGAAGAAAGTTAAGTATCAATTAAAGAGTTCGATGAATGCCGATTTCTTCTCTTTGTGTGTGTGTGAGTGTTTTTATCGTTGAAATCGCTTGATTGACGTTGTGAATATCAAAACGTATAACAATGAAGCTCTTTCAACAATGAACAAAAACGAAAATAAAAAATCGGCATTGATCTGCAAAACTCTTGAATTGGTTATGAACTTTCTTCCCTAAAAGTTTGAACTCCCTAGGCTTGAATTTGTAGGAGCAGCGTTGAAATTTCGTGCAACGATAAAAATACATTAGGCATACGGAGGTAGTGCTGCCATGTTTTGTTGGAAATCGTTGCTTTTCATTAACCTTAATTCAGAAGCTTCTTCTGGTGCAAACAAAAATGTTTAATATTAAGCATGGATATTAATTCTATATAATAAGTTTCCTTGTGTACATGTAAATGTGTGTAAGATTTTGTCATTTGCTTATTGGATGTCTAAGCATTTAGCTTCCCGTGTTGGAAGTTCCATTATTAGATGAATTCTGTTTTGAAAATTATTAATTTGATGCAATACCACTAACATTCCAAAAATTGATTACCGTTTTAAAACTGTATTTATCCCTGAGAGAATCAATATCAACGAGAGTCTATAGTGGCTTGTATATGAAAGTTGAACTATATACCGTCAAACGGAGTGACTTGGAACAGATTTTGAATGTTGCTAAAGGTTAGACACTTTAAATTTCGCTTTCGAAGGATATTTGGTTTGGATTTGTGCAAATACTAATTTATAATTGGATACATGGTATTAACTTTTATTCGTCAGAAACACATTGGTTATAAATTGGAACGCATTGTCTCATGTCACTCCGTTATCTGGGGTGACTTTAGACATACACATAATTAGTTGATTAGTCTCAAATGATGTAGCTATTGCGATTCGTTGAGACAAACAGACAGGCTTTTAAATAATTTCTTAATATTACGAAGATTGTTTTAAAGTAAAGAACTTAAATAATGTAAACATACAGTATGACATTTGGTACGTTAAAGGTATTGAACTTGCATACTACGAAAATAATTTTAAGTAAACATGAACATATCAAACAAAGCGGCGCGCCTTAAAACTATAGGTGGCTTAAACGTGCTCATAATATTTTCCACATGGAAGGAAGATACGTCTTCTATTGTTGAATATATGTAAACTCCTTTCTCCTTTGCACTTTCTTTCACAAAACTCGCGGTCACAATATTCCTCTCGATGTTAATATTCTGGCTAGAAATCGCAAGCGGCGTCCTATTTGTGATTCAAAACTGACAAATACAAGTTATCCACACTGAAGAGAGAACTGATATATTTTACTAAAACAACAGTGGCGTATCCTGACTTTTGAGGTTGGGCATGCAATGTTACTACTACTACTACTACTATTATTATTATTATTATTAAGAATTATGTATGGGAATAAGAGATTACTTCCATCTAATTGCTCTTTACAAACTTGCAATTCCCTCTTTCTTATTGTCATAGACCTCGAGTAACGAAGTTCGATACATGGTAGTTTCACAGGTGATCTACAAATGTTTCAATAGCATGCCAGTTTTTATGCGAAAACTGGAACCGAAAAGGTGATAATTTCTTCTCGTTTTGGTGTTAAATTTTCCTACAGAAAAAGAATAGGATGGCGCGGTATGTATACAGAAGACATAGAGAGCAAGAAAGAATTTGATCATCTGTTGCCGCTCACGGAAATTACAGCTACCACTAAGGAGGAAGTAATTACGTTACTTCATAACTTTTATCCTTTTCTAGATGAAAGGCGAAAATAGGAAGTATCCTCAGTAAAGTCAAGAAAATACGAGTATATAACATTTAGAAGTTTATCTTGTGATTTTTCTGAAAATCCACACATATTCCACTCCACGCAAACATTTTGTGGAATTCCACATACATTGACGGCGCTGCAACACACACTCTCTCTAGGTGGCAACTATGCTGAATGCAACTTTTAGCTTTGCATGCATTTCGGATTTCTCCTGCGTCTTTCGCCCAATAAAACACACGTTTACAGGCAAGCGGACGACAAAGATCTTGAGTAGACGCCCACATAGATAGACGAGAATACTGCAGCGCCACACATGAACAGTTTACTAAACTACTTACTGCAAGCGAGTGCCAGCTGCCAGCTTTCTTATTACGGGTTCTGATCTAGGATATCAGGTGAAGTTCCGTAATTTCTCAAAATCTTTTGTTTTCTCCTTGGAAAATAATAAAATAAATAAACTAGAATCGGAAGGCATGCAATGCATGCCTTGCATTCATGGAGAATACGCCGCTGAAAACAACTGTGTCTGCATTTGTGACTTCTTCCATAATTGCATTGTTGCTGGTATCTTGCAGTTTGTTCGAGCGGGTTCCATGCTTGAACTAGTGCGCACTTTTGCGCTCGAGTGGGTACAGCGCAGGTTAAACTTCAACTGTTCGGATGGCAGGCACATGTGCAAATAGTGTAACCCAAGGCAAACACTTTCTGCCCCAGCTAGGCAGCGAGTGCAGGTCGGAGCAGACAGTTGAGAGTAGAGTTATTTTACTTTTTACTAATTCACTTACTTATTTACATTAGTATTACTACTTACAAATTTGCATATTTGTTGTACACTTGTATGGACCGCTAGACTGGTCTCTTGGCAGCCATCATCTTCCCCTTTTCAAGGAGCCACGATGTGAACGTGTAAGTGAGGATGTATACACTAGGTACTGAACCAGGTATCGGATGAGTTCAGTTTTCCTTACAGTGTGTTCCAATGCAAATGCAATTAGAAGCTGACCTGACAAAGAAGACAACTAAAACTGAGCATCGAGCTGAAGTAACAGTTGGGAAATGGCGTCGGAACAAATTAAAATTGAAATCATGGAACTCCCAAGTCCGAATATATATAATGCCTAGTAAAACATGTTTTTTTGTGGGTAAACCAACAAAGGAAGTCCAATCTCAAGACCGATGCTACACTGAAGTTACAGTATTTTAGAAACTAGTTGAAGACTGATTTTATCGTGAGTGTAGACTGGTTAGACAGGTCGTAGAAGAAATGTGGTATATAACAAATTTTCTGCTGATTCTAAAGCTCTTAAGAAGTGGACTACTGATCACCTTTATAACACTTGAAAACTAAAATAAGACACGTTTCACGTGGAGAAAAAGCGACTCTCTCACAAAGAAAGATGGATGATTTTTGCTGCATCTAAATGCATCTAGAAATATTACATTAAAGCTCGTAATCTCAGGCAACCCTCCAGCGTTCAAAATCATGCACATCAGAACTGCCTGCCTCAAACCAAGCTGCCTGGATTGACAAAAATACGTAAGTGTTTTCTTGACAAATTTGTTCCTGAAACTAGAGCTTTTAAAAAGAGTTTTGCCTCGTAAAACATTTTTAATGTTGCACAATGCAGGTTCAGAATTAGGTGAAGAGGAACTGCAGTGTATGATGGAATCCGCGCTGTTTTTTACCCTCACAATGTCAAGTTTGCCAACAAATGAATAAACTGTTTTGGAATGTTTCAAACCACGTATATCGACGTCGCCGGCTACAATCCCTGCTACAAGCAATGTGAAGGAAGAGTCACAGAACGAAGTGAAGAAGGAAACACTACATAAATCTTACAAAGATTTTACAGGAAGAATTAAGTGCCCAAACTGAAGACATCTATGATGATGAACGACCCAGGTAAAACCTTATTAAACAGCTTGCAGAGTGAGAAAATGATACGTAATGCAGTTCAAGTGCAATGACTTACGCCGAGGAGTTCACTGCGTTGAACCCAGCAATGATGCACTATGTAGAACAATAGCCAGAGGCAACACTCAGACGATGACGTCGCACTGCTGCTCTGAAACTATGCAACGTTCTGAAGCAGAAGACATTTGACTATTTCTTTAAAGTAAAATTCAATAGTTAAACCAGTTTTCCCTAATCATAATAGGTCTCGTCCTTGGAACCTACATGCTCGATTAAGCCCTAAATATACACTCAAACAAAATATAACGATACATTTGACAAATCAACGTAGAACTCTTAATTGTTATTGATAATTTATTTCTACTTCTGGATTGTAATGTTACCTAAGCAAGCCTGTATTAAGAGCGACGTGTCTCCGTAAGCACATTTTCGGGGGTTTACGTACCAGTGGCGGCTGGTGATTGTTCGTTCTGGCATTGCACTATTTGCGGGAGGATTGGTCCGTCACTTTCTCGTTCACAGCATTTTACCACCAGATCTGAAGTAAACGAAGCTGTGCATTTCTATCTTAATCACACAGACGATCATAATTATAAAATATTTACTTTTACAGACACTACTGAGCCATCATTTATGTTGTAATGCTCCATTTAGTACAGTATTTAGATCTGGGGTTGGCCAAAGCTTTAGACTCCATTATAGAGGTACGAGACAGCAGTTAGCAACGTAATATTTTATAATCATTAAAATGGCTTCTGCTATGCGCAATATTTCTCTATCCCCAGAGAAAGTGAGTTGAAGTGGTCAGTCCTGCAGGAAGTCAGAGCATCAAAATGACCGGGTTTGGACCGTAGACTGCCAGGACACCGACGCGGCAACTCGAACGGACCTATACGTGGCGACTCTCAACTGTCAGTCACTTGCTGGAGAGGACAAGTTAGAAGAATTGCAGAATGAACTAATAAGGATTAAGTGGGAGATCATAGGACTATCAGAATTGTGGAGGAAGAATGAACAGTTGGAACTACCGTCGGAGCACACGTTCTACAGGGTGATTACAAAAAAAAAAAACGGGAAATTTTGAAAATTAAATAATTTCATGAAAAAATAAATTATTTAGCGCATTTAATAGTAAAAATAATGCCATTTTAGAATACATTTATTTTTTGAAGATGACATCTTGCAGGTGAGCTCCTTCTCTAAGCAAACATTCCTGCAGTCTCTTCGTTACATCGTTCATGGTTTGACGTAACATCTAAACTGGAATTTCGGCAATTGCTGCTCGGATGTTGGCTTTCAAGTCATTGGCTTTCCATTGTAGCAGGGCGAATAAGGAACACTTTACTTTTAAGATGACCCCACAAAAATAAATCACAAGCTGACAAAACAGGGGATCTGGGAGGCCATTGAATGTCACCATTTTTTTGTATTACACGTAACCCAAACAACTGGCGTACAGCAGCCATATTCGTGCTGTGTGGGACGTTGATCCATCTTGTTGAAACCAGGATGTGTCAGTAATATGAGGAAATCTCTGTAGTTGTTGAATAACAAAGGTTTCAAGCATGGCGAAGTAACGATTCGATGTGACTAATCGCATGGCCATTCTTGTCCTAAAAAAAAATAAGGACCCATCACACCGTATGATGACATAGCACTCCACACAGTAACTTCGTTGCTGTGCAATGTACGCTGGTGTAGCTTTTGTGCCCAATATCTAAAATTTTGTTTGTTAACAAATGTTTGCGTAGAGGAGGTGGTCACCTGCAAGAGGTCATCTTAAAAAAAAAAATATACTGTATGTATTCTCAAATGGCATTATTTTTACTATTAAATGCGATAAATAATATATTGAAAAAAAATACACGAAATTACTTAATTTTCAAAATTTCCCGTATTTTTTAATCGCCCTGTACTTTAAAGCAACATAAAATGGAAACCCGGCAGGTGCTGGCTTTATAATTAATAAAGACCTGATGTCACGGATTACAGAAATTGAAGGAATTTCAAATGGAATCGCACGAGTAGTAGTAAAGATAAACAACAGATACAGTATGGTACAAGTGTTTGCTCCAACAACCTCACATCCGGAGGAGGAAACCGAAGACCTATACGAGGAGATACAGAAGATTTTGGATAGTAGAAAATCGCATTACAAAATTGTAATGGGAGACTTCAATGAGAAAGTAGGAACCAAGCAGAGCAACGACACGAAAGTGGGAAACTTTGGATTTGGCAAAAGAAACAAGAGAGGAGAGAAGTTAGTGGAATTCTCAAACGCCAACAGACTGTTGATTTCCAATACATTTTTCAAGAAACCGCCACAGAGGAAGTGCACATGGAAAGGCCCAAATTGGACCAAAAACGAAATAGATTACGTTCTATTTAATAACAGGGAAATTCTGCAAGACGTGTCTGTTCTGAACAGTTTCAAAGTCTCGAGTGATCAAAGGATGGTGAGATATAAGCTAAAACTAAATACAAGACTTGAGAGAAAGAAGCTTATCAGAGGAAAGCCTCCACTTCTAGATCTGGAAAATCTAGGGAGAAACAGACAATCAAGATAGAACTAAGCAACAGATTCAGCGACTTGGAAGAGTTAGAGGATGAAGAAGACATCGATAACAGAAATAAAATACTGACCGAGATAATAAGAGAGACAGTTAAGGAAATAGCAGCCACCAGAAAGAAAAAAAGAACAATGCAAAATTTCAGAAGAAACTAAACTCTTGATGAAGAAAAGAAGGGAAATGAAAGAAAAGGGAAATTACATAAAGAGGATTGAATACATAGAACTAAATAAAACCGTAAGGAAGAAAACAAGAGACGAAGTACGAAAATATTGTTAGAAATACAATCGAGGAAAACAAGAGCCTCAAGAAAACCAAACAGCAGCTCATGATAGGGAAAAAGCAAATAATTGCAGTTAAGAGACCAGACGGGGCCGTAACACGAAATAAGAAAGACATAAAAATATTTGAAAATTTCTACAGAGAATTTTACTACTCCGAAGAAGAGCTAGAAAATGAAGAAAATTATGTAGATGTACCAGACGCAATGAAGTAGATAAAGTGCTTCAAAGGATGAAGAACGGAAAATCGCCAGAAGAAGATGGACTCACAGCAGAGATGTTTAAATGAGGAGGTGAAAAGATGAAAGAGGAACTTGCAAAATTATTCTCAATGTGCCTGAGGAAGAGAGAAATACCCAGAAGTTGGAACAATGCTGTTATAATTTTGTTGTACAAGAAAGGGGACAAACAACACTTCGAAAACTATAGACCAATTAGTTTACTGTCAGTTCTATACAAAATGTTCACCAAAGTTATTTTGAATCGTATTGAACGAGACTTTGATTTTAACGAGGGAAGGGAACAAGCCGGATTTCGTCGTGGATTTAGCACAATGGACCACATACAAACATTGAATGAAGTTATGGAAAGGACTAGTGAATATGAACTTCCACTATGTTTGGGATTCATAGATTTCGAAAGAACTTTCGATTCGGTCTCTTTGTCAGCAGTACTTAAATGACTTGAACATCAAGGAATCGAAAATGCATACATCAAGCTACTGCTAAAGATTTATTAGACTAAATCAAGAAAGTTAAAAAAAAAATTAAGTTGGGTAAGGCAAGGAAATTCAATTCCCCAAAACTGTTTTCTTCGGTCCTGGAGAGTGTGTTCCAAAATTTAAATTGGTATGAAGTTGGAATTAAAATTATGACGAATATCTTCATCACCTAAGGTTCGCTGGTGATATAGTCCTGTTTGTTTCAAGTGCAGAAGAACTACAAACCAGAATGGAAGAACTGAGTAGCGACAGTTCGAAAATAGGCCTTAAAATGAATTTAAGTAAAACAAAGGTCATATACAATCACCATGCTGCAAAGAGGGAAATAAAGATTACCTACCGGAGAGACAACAGGCATATTTGATGAGTATATTTACCTGGGGCAGCTCAAAACATCGAATGCCAAGTTGGCTGATAAAATAAATACAAGATGTAAAATGGCGTGGAGCTCGTTTGGAAGATTACACTTTATTTTCAAAAGCAAACTACCAATGTGTCTCAAGTTTATAATCAATGTGTCTTACCTGTAATGATGTACGGCTGCGAAACTTGGACACTGTATGCGCAAACGACTCAAAGATTGAGAGTCACACAAAGAGCAATGGAGATGCATGCTAGGAATAACCAGGAGGGACACACAAGCGAATGGATTCGCGCACAAACAGGCAAGGTAGATGATATAATCAAGACTGCGAAGAAGATGAAGTGGAAATGGACCGGTCCCATAGCTAGACGAACAGATGGAAGGAGGACAGCAAATGTACTACATTGGATTCCTAGAGTAAAGAAACGACAGAGACGCAGCCCAAATGCAGGATGGGTAGATGAAATCAAGCGTTTTTCAAGAGCTACATGGATGAAGATAGCATCGGACCGAGATATGTGGAAAGGGGGGGAAGCCTTCATCCAGCAGTGGATAGAAAACGGCTGAATATGATGATGATGATATATATTTAAAAGTATTGCATTCGTATAATTGAGACGGCAGAAGTCAATAGTCCACACACAAAGTTTATTTATTTTTTAACACTAAGATGCGAACATACAAGAGGAGAGAACTAAAAAAAACAGTCTTCGTTTGGACAGCAAAAACAAAAGACTGTCTTTGTATTCTATGCTTAAAACTGCACTCAGAAAGTAAACAAGAGGAGGATTGGAGTCAATATATAGTCTGTAAAAGATGAGATGACAAGAGCTGTGGAGGAAATTACCCATTTAACGTTTACCTATACTGTTTACGGGATTTGTTGTTCCATTTTGGTGCTAAAAATATAAAATTTTCGCCAACTACATTCTTAGAATTAGCTTATTTTATTGTCGCATCACAATTCAAGAAGTTTGTCGTTTAATTAATGAAAATTTAATTTCCAAAATAAAAGTTTGTTTCTTCTTTCAAAATTTCACGAAATATATTCTAATATACTTGCAAAAAAATACACAAGGAAATAAAACTTTTATAGTATTTTATCTCCCTTGCTCTTTCATGTGCACTATGAAAAGTACTAAAACAATACTGGGCTGGGATTATAATAACTACCCCTGTTTTCCCCTATAAAATACATCAATTTAAATTCAAACTCATAAAAATACTACAATTGCACGGGAACACACGATCACACCAGAATCACGGATTTTATTCAAAGAAACCATCATTCACTTTCCGCTTATTACTATATTTGTTTCAATGCTGCTCATATATTGTTCCATTTTGTAACAGGTTAGCAACACTGACAACATTAGTGTGTGGGGACGAGGGCAACAGTAGTTTTCTATCGTATCGAATAATTTTATGAGAAGTTTGGTACAGATACTTATAATGATTTGGAAGGAATTTGATAAACTGATTTTTTTAAAAATAGGTTGACAAACTGATAACTTATGTTACCCGAACTACCTCAACGACCTGTCTCAGTACCTAAGTGCACATGTATCCAAAATTTGGTATTGACCAATGGACCAACTGCATGGGAGCAATAAAAAAAAAAAAAAAATATTTTAAAATAGGCTGGTAATAATGATAACGAACAGAGGGCACCCATAGCATTTTGTAGTGTGTCAAATAATGTTTATACCAAATTTCGTGCGGATACATAAAACGTTATAGAAGCAGCGGCGTATTCTCCATGAATGCAAGGCATGCACTGCATGCCTTCGGATTCTAGTTTATTTATTTTATTATTATTTTCCAAGGAGAAAACAGAAAAGGTTTTGAGAAATTACGGAACTTCACCTGATATCCTAGACCAGAACCCGTAATAAGAAAGCTGGCAGCTGGCACTCGCTTGCAGTAAGTAGTTTAGTAAACTGTTCACGCGTGGCGCTGCAGTATTCTCGTCTATCTATGTGGGCGTCTACTCAAGATCTTTGTCGTCCGCTTGCCTGTAAACATGTGTTTTATTGGATGAAACACGCGGGAGAAATCCGAAATGCATGCAACGCTAAAAGTTGCATTCAGCGAGCATAGTTGCCATCTAGATGAGAGAGTGTGTGTTGCAGCGCCTCAATGTATGTGGAATTCCACAAAATGTTTGCGTGGAGTGGAATATGTGTGGATTTTCAGAAAAATCACAAGATAAACTTCTAAATGTTATATACTCGTATTTTCTTGACTTTACTGAGGATACTTCCTATTTTCGCCTTTCATCTAGAAAAGGATAAAAGTTATGAAGTAACGTAATTACTTCCTCCTTAGTGGTAGCTGTAATTTCCGTGAGCGGCAACAGATGATCAAATTCTTTCTTGCTCTCTATGTCTTCTGTATACATACCGCGCCATCCTATTCTTTTTCTGTAGGAAAATTTAACACCAAAACGAGAAGAAATTATCACCTTTTCGGTTCCAGTTTTCGCATAAAAACTGGCATGCTATTGAAACATTTGTAGATCACCTGTGAAACTACCATGTATCGAACTTCGTTACTCGAGGTCTATGACAATAAGAAAGAGGGAATTGCAAGTTTGTAAAGAGCAATTAGATGGAAGTAATCTCTTATTCCCATACATAATTCTTAATAATAATAATAATAATAGTAGTAGTAGTAGTAGTAACATTGCATGCCCAACCTCAAAAGTCAGGATACGCCACTGTTGTTTTAGTAAAATATATCAGTTCTCTCTTCAGTGTGGATAACTTGTATTTGTCAGTTTTGAATCACAAATAGGACGCCGCTTGCGATTTCTAGCCAGAATATTAACATCGAGAGGAATATTGTGACCGCGAGTTTTGTGAAAGAAAGTGCAAAGGAGAAAGGAGTTTACATATATTCAACAATAGAAGACGTATCTTCCTTCCATGTGGAAAATATTATGAGCACGTTTAAGCCACCTATAGTTTTAAGGCGCGCCGCTTTGTTTGATATGTTCATGTTTACTTAAAATTATTTTCGTAGTATGCAAGTTCAATACCTTTAACGTACCAAATGTCATACTGTATGTTTACATTATTTAAGTTCTTTACTTTAAAACAATCTTCGTAATATTAAGAAATTATTTAAAAGCCTGTCTGTTTGTCTCAACGAATCGCAATAGCTACATCATTTGAGACTAATCAACTAATTATGTGTATGTCTAAAGTCACCCCAGATAACGGAGTGACATGAGACAATGCGTTCCAATTTATAACCAATGTGTTTCTGACGAATAAAAGTTAATACCATGTATCCAATTATAAATTAGTATTTGCACAAATCCAAACCAAATATCCTTCGAAAGCGAAATTTAAAGTGTCTAACCTTTAGCAACATTCAAAATCTGTTCCAAGTCACTCCGTTTGACGGTATATAGTTCAACTTTCATATACAAGCCACTATAGACTCTCGTTGATATTGATTCTCTCAGGGATATACATAATTCTTAATAATAATAATAGTAGTAATAATAGTAGTAATAGTAATAATAGTAGTAGTAATAGTAATAATAATAGTAATAGTAGTAGTAGTAATAGTAATAGTAGTAGTAGTAGTAATAGTAGTAGTAATAGTAATAGTAGTAGTAATAGTAATAGTAGTAATAGTAGTAGTAGTAGTAGTAGTAACATTGCATGCCCAACCTCAAAACTCAGGATACGCCACTGTATAGAAGCAAACTGTTTTTAAAACGGGTTAGCAATTGCGGTGACCCGGACTATCTCTACGATATGTCCAAGTACCTTATGCACATGTAGGCAAATTTTGGTGTAAATCAATGGATGCGTGTAGACAAACACTGTACATTATATATTTGTTAAATTTATCATGGAATCAGTACACTCTTTCATGACTTACAAGAAAAGGGACGTTCTGGAACACTGGGCGGCTTAATCATCTCGAAATTAGCCCAAGTTATTTTTAAAATACTGTTTTATTAAATTGTAATAATTTCTGCTGTCGTTTCCGCAAATCTTAGAATATATATAATGAACTTTGAGCTAATATAAACTTGCCATTATCTTCAGGTCATAGACTCAATGACGTCAGAGATTACAGTGGGATAGGTCTTGTATCAACATATTCGCACTGTATGTACACAAGAAGCATATTCTTAAGATATGCTTTACTGCAGAACATCCTTTACGAATCTTGCCTAAACACAATATTTTTACTTTCAAAAATATTCCCAAGATTGTGCAATATAAGCAAAGAAAAAAAGTAACCGCACAAAAAGGCAATCACTTGGATGATCTATGCCTTTTGACTTTACAAGTTGTTCTGTCTTTCAAAATAAAACTTTTTTCTTTAAAATTGATGATAAAACAGTATTGCCTCCAGTGATAGTATACATAATGTAACACATTAATCATGCTATAGTGTGTTTATATTTAGAAAATAATCACACGCACATACCAAAACATACGCATACAGAATTAAATATACTGGCGTTCATTTTGGACTTACAGTTAGCGCAAAAAGTATTGATACACTTAAAAAAATTGACAAAAATTACAGCTTGGGTGGTAATTAAATATATTAAACAAAACAAAAAACTGTTCATCTTTTGATTTGATTCTAAAAAATTAAACAACGACAACAATGTCATATTTTGGAAAAATAAAATCATAAAAATTGAATTTTAAAGACAAACAAAATATACAAGAACAAAAAGTATTGATACAATCCAAATTATCACTATTTGTGTCCTATGTTCTGTGGTTTAATTGGGCGTTTAATACTTTGTAGGGTATTCTTTGCATTTTTTGGATGGCCTGAAATCGATGAGGCGTTGACTGCACCAATTTGGAAGTCAACGATGTCAGAATATTGCCCCATTCTTCTATTAACGCACTTTTCCAGTCTTGTTTGTTTGAAATCTGTGCTGCACGCACTCTTTTTTCTAGATATGCCCAACAATTGTTCAATTAGGTTGATGTCTGGAGACTGGAGAAGTTTCCATGTATTTTGCTGTGTTGTAAAACATCCATAATCGTGTATTATGAGCTCTATGTTTTGGATTATTATCATGCATAAATATAAAATTATCTGTAAACCCCATTTTTTCTGTTGACATATGGAAATTAGACTTTGGTATGTTAATATAGGCCTTATGGTTCATTAGCTAATCAATAAAATGCAGATTCCCCACCTCAGAAGCACTGATACAACCCCAAACTAACACAGAACCATCATCATGCTTTACAGTGAATTGGAGATTTTGCCAATTATTCAATTATTTCAGCTCGGTACTATTTTGCTTCCACGCCTTTTCCCTCATATCTGAACCAAAAATGTCCATTTTGATTTCGTCCGTAAAAAGGAAGTGATTCCACAATGCTGGGCTCGCGTTTATATCCTGGTTAGCAAAATGCAGAATTTTCTTCTTACGCGTTTCGCTTACAAAATATTTTCTACGGGCTGTTCTTCCGTGTAACTCGTTACCCCGCAGATAATTTCGCACAGTGCTAGCACAGATATCTATATTTCCCTCTTGTCTAAGTGCAACTGCTAATTTTGGTGCACTCATTTTAGGATTACCCTTTACTTTTCTAATCAATGTTCTTTCAGTGTATTTGTTTAGTTTCCTGGGACGCCCAGATCTGTGGCCATTCTTCAATGATTTTCTTTCATTAACCCTACATATTATATGTTGAATTGTTGGCTTTGATCTTAAAACTTGTTTAGATGTCTAAGTTCATGATTTACACTGAATATGTAAGCCAATAATTGCCTTTCATTCTGCTTCTGTGGTCTCTTTCCCTTTTCGCCCCATTTTACAGGTTTTCCACACTACTATTTTAGCTACCGTACAGCACGTCGTGAACATACAAACGCAAGGCAATCCAGACTGAAAACTAAATAGGAAGAGCAGCTCCCCACCCCTCCCGTTCCACCCAAAGTTGACGAAATATAATGGTGTATCAATACTTTTTGCTCGTTCATTTTCTGAATTTTTTAAAAAAAATTATCTGACAGCAGCCTTTCGTACAATATTTTGCCTTTGATCTTCTGAAGAATATTGTCTAACAAGTGTGAGAATAAATTACTTTATTAACTTTCATAACAAAGTTCCATGTACTAGGGATTATGCAGATTTTTAATAATTTTGTTAGGTGTATCAATACTTTTTGCTCTAACTGTAGTTTTGTAGACCAGGAAGGCAGTTTTGAGTTAAAAAAGAAGAATAAGCACGTTCCGCCTCAATTTCATCATTGAACTGTCTCCTACAACGGAAATGTGTCAAGGAACGAAATCTGCAATAATCTGATGGGGCATGTCGGGGCTGTACGCAGGATGTTTGAATTTGAATTTTGTTAAAGGCCTCTAAAGCAACTTCGGCTCACCCCGACGTAGGATGCAGTAGCATGCCAAAGCCCTAGAGTTCCGCGATTTCAATTCCGCACTGTTCGTAACCGATGCGCGAACGCATTATCGAAATAAACCTCACCACTAACAGCACGACCCTCAGTATCACCTTCTTTCGCAACATCTACCGTTTAACTTGGGTTTGAGCTTCGTGCCTTCTTCGTATTGGATCTTTTTCTGTTGTCCGAATTACGCGGAAATACCCATTCTCATCCCCTACAACAATACACCTCCAGAATCGAAGATCAATACGGGTTTCCAGGTGTTGCTGACACAGCTGTTTCCTGCTCTGTCAAATCACTAGAATATTGTCTTGGCTGTTTACTGCTGTAATCAAGTTGCTGCAGTTGGTGTAGTAGGCCTACTGAGTTTGTTTTTGATGCCCGTAAGGGACTAGCTAACACACGCTCACTTACCTGCGAATTAGCCGTCACATGTTCCTCTAGAACTTCGTTACTCAACAATCAACACCCGTGGTCCTTCGGATCGCAGCTGTTCGGTAAGGCTAATGTACCTGACAACAACAGGTTTGAATCACCGCAGTGATCATAAACGAAACCAACTACGACCAATATTATTTTTCACGAATTCCTGTCAACGATTTCCGTACTTCCGTACTTGGGCAGACAACAAACTCAAGATATTCACTGAATAACTCGAAATATGAAAATAATATATGGCTGTTCGTGAATACAAACAGACTACTAATTAAATGCCTAACTACATGAGCGCGTAACTAACTTCGACAAACTGCAGTTACTGCCACTACAGTTCGGAAAAAAAAAAAGTTGGTGTGACTTCTCAGATCTCTTCTTTAGAAAGTATCACAGCCTTCACTTTTAAAAATTTAAAAATATGAGCTACCTTTATAAAGGATTCAGTTGGATCAGGAGTCAAATCGACCCTTCTGAGAGGGTCGACTTCATGAAGATAGGAAGTAACTCAGGAGGGTCGATTTTTTCGCTCCACAAGAATATATATATATATATATATATCGTAATGTTCCTTCGATTTCCTTATGGTAGAGACAATTGATACACGGGAGTGGATTTTAGCCTTTTATTATAAAAGATAATAAAGTTAACAAAATTACTGTCCCGTAGGAAACCAATGCAAAACACCATAGAACTTAAGCTTTAGTTATGAACTCTGACGAAAACACTTAATAACATTAGCTTTTTATTTATTTGTGATCATTTCCTCTAAAGCCACTACTGTCTTCAGGCTCTTTTCTTTTTCACTTACCCCACACCATATAACGATGTTTGCCCAAGGTTTTAACATCTCATTCACACTATTCAAACAAATTCATTAAACACAATCTTCAAAAACGTCACACTTGCACATGTCCTGTTTGCTACTGCTTAGGGCCTCGTCATAGTGCCCCTGGGGGTCAACTTCAAAATTTCAAATGATAGCTCTTACATGAAGTAATATTTTCGGATTCTAGAGAAACAATGTCACTCATGGAGTTTGGGGACGGAGTCCTCATCGAGTGAAAGTACGAAGCCTGGGGTCCAGAAGCACCGAGTGGTGTCAGGAAGCGGAGCTATCAGCGAACAAACCTACTGTGTTTATTACGAAATGGTCTCGCATTCGCTCCAACTCAATTCACGGACAGTACTGAATGACTTTTTACTATACTATAAAACTCCATAGATACTGACTGACTAAAGAACATAGTGAAAGTAGGCGCAGCCCAAACCAGCAGAGCTAGATAAACGAAAATTGGCATGAAGTGTATCATTAAGTCTTGAATGGGGGTCTCGGAGCCCCCAGAGACCAAGAGGATTTTGTATAGATATATACGGGCTGAATGGGTAGGAAACATTTATAGTTTCATCCAAGCAGAAATTCCGGTCTTGATTTATAAATTCCCTGACTTTTCCAGGTGGGGGACCACCCTGAATATGTTGAAATGGGACTAACATGGACTGGTTGTGAATTCACAGAGTTAAGAAAGCGTTCGAGATAGGTTTGTCTTGCATGTTCTAGTTACCAGGGTCATGAAGTAACTGTTGGCTATAGAACACGAAAAAGTAACAATTGTTTCGCTATAGAACAGATTTTTCCAAACTTGTAACAAAAAGAAAAGGCTGAAACTAAAACCTAATCAGACATTTTTAATAAAAGTGAATCGGAGAATTGCTTCTTTCTCGAGAAATATCAATTCTGATCGTTTGTAAAAGTCTAACATGTACTGCGAATTTATCGATAAACTTGACAGGACAGAAAACCTAAATCCCTTGTTCTACAGAGATGACTCGAGTGATCTTAGTAACGAGAAGTTTCAAGTTACAAAAATACATCAAGCCAAAAAAGTCACTCGCAGTGATCATGCAGTCTGGGGCAATATGACTTAACACTACACTGAGTTAGCAAAACTCATGGGAGTTCGGGCCCCCTATGGCCCTGCGGAGCGCAGTGATACCGTCTGGAAGTGAGTCTGCAAGTCCCTGGTACACTTCCGGAGGCAGCTAACAACAGTCTACAGGGCGGAAACCAATTGCGACCTGTTCCTGGCCGGAGGATCCAGTGCACGGAGTCTGAGTTCAACGGCATTCTACATATGCTCACTGGGGTTCATATCAGGGCTCCGGGGTGGCTAGATGTCATTGGATCTCCCCTGCATGCTCTTCGAACGATTCTCGGACGACATTGGAGCGATGTGGAGGAACATTGTCATCTTGAACAACTGCAAGGTCGTCAGGATGTTGAAATGCTAAAATCGGGTGGAGATGGTCTTCGCTAACGATACAGCGGACCATACAACGTGTCTTCCAAAATAACCAGACGGCCCAAGGCCCATTGCACACCAGAAAAACGCGCTCCAGACCATGACATACTCCACCGCCCTGGACCACGCCCTCTTGGCATATGGGATACATCGCTTCATGATATATGCGCCACACGAGATGCCTCCCATCGGCATGGTGCAGTTGATACATTGATTCGTCGGACCACTGACTTGACGCCACTGTTGCAGTGACCATCCGGGGTGATTGGTGGCAAATGCAAGCCGGAATGTCCGATGACACGGGCTTAGCAGTGGCACCCGCGTAGGGCGACGGCTCCCATTCCCGAGGGAACGAATGTTCCCGATAGATTGTCCATGGGAGATGTTTCTAGTAGGGCCAGTGTTGAATTGGACCTTCACTGTCGCCTTGTCTTTTGACCATGCGTCCTAGGTGTAGCCGGTCTCGGTCACTGAGAGCGGCTGGACGCCCGGTATGGTGTCTGTTGAGGACTGTGATGCCTTCATCTACCCATTCTCGATACACCCTGGACACGGATGAACGTGTGAAGCCGAATTCATGCACTACCGCCGCAATCGAACTTTCCATGCGTCGGGCATCAACCACCACCGTTTGAATGCCGTCATCTCACGACGACGACATTGCATTTCACATGAATTACTCACACAGCCACTTCCTATAAGGTGTCACACACAACTGCAGCGGTGGCGGAGCCCTGCAGGGAGCGTGGAACACACGTGGTGTCCACCCGCGAATCAATGACCTGCTATTCCATAAGTCTTGCTAATTCAGTGTACAAATCACAAAAAGTCAAATTTTGGATCCTATTTCGACTTGAACAAGATCTTCTGATGATAACTTCATAGTTCTTGCATAGCCCGGCTACAAATTATATATTCTTCGTAAATACGGTGCAATGTAAAAATTTAAATTTTAATCTTAATAGATTAAGTCGTCCCACATCATTAAGTATGTACGTCGGTATATCCACCATGTCCAAAAAATTTCTTCAAATGCAGCATTAGGTACTCCTCTTCCGCCCCTAAAGTATACATTTGGAAAGGAAGGCGAATTACCAGATGAGAAGCTTGGTTTGGAACAAAACTAGAAGTATTACAACACAACGTAGATTAAACAGATGTACTGTAAACCATTCTCATATTCATTCATTTATTCTCTGTCTCATATGAAACACGAAGTTAACCTTAGTTTCTAATTTTTTTCTTACGTGTAAAATACTTATTTTAATACAATGTTATGTCAAAATCATTTTTGCAAATAGGTTTACCAAAATGTACCTGCTCCGAAATGCCGCTTACCCATGTTACTACACATACCGGATTCAACAACATATTAAAAATATCTAGTTATTTCTTATAATATTGACATCAAAATCCTTGCTACTTTAGGAATACTGTGACCGTATCATAAATTTATAAGGTGCAGCTGATTAAATTTCAATATTTTAATCCTCCCTCCGAAATAAAAATATTGCCAACAGCTAGCTATTTCTACAAGATGACGCCCGTATCAGTAAATTTGGAATCTACGTCACTTAAGAGCTGGAGATTCTTTAAATTGCAAGTAAGTATTACTAAGTAAGCGGACCATAGATTGTACCAATGTAAAAGAAATTGAAAAACAACATATCATTAATAGTTTAATTAAAAAATTGTTTATTTCCCTCTGGGATATTTTTCTCCCGGAACCTAATTTGCAAGAACTTGTGACAATTGATCTAACTATAGTTCTTGCACAGGATTACATTCCAAGAGGACGTGGAGGTGGGGGTCGGGGTTTACGCATAAAAGAATAAGTCACGAACCACATATTCTGCCATTTAATCTCTCATGAAACTGGTCACTACACAATGCCTTAGTATGTATTAGTTGTACATACTCATCCCTTCACTCAATTTACAGTAAAATCAATCATACAATAGCTACACCATTAATAATGCGTAGGAGTTATAAAAGTTACTATGTAAAATTGGTTAAATGAGATTCTGCAAGAGAAACACGTAAATAGCTTCAAATTGTGCATTTACCTTTAAAATGCAAAACAAGAGTGGAAAACAGAGTATTTGTTAGTGTGTTATTTTGGATCAAAATAGTGAAGGAATATTAATTAATATCCTAACTACCAGCATGGAACTTGGTATATATGTCAACAAATATAGGGTGTCCTAAAATTAATGTTGCAAACTTCGGGAGGTGATTATTCACATCAAAACAAGAAAAAAGTTCCTTTGAGGAAATTTAAAATTACACACGGTTTCGGGGATACCGGCGCTCAGTCAGGCGGCATCATCACAAATGACGTCACTATTCGACACAATAACGTAAGCAGTGTCGGCTTAGCAAATTATACTCGAAGCAGTATCCGATATATCTATTTAAGCAGTGCCTGCCGCATAGACAGGTTTAAGAATTTAACTGTCACGGAATTAAATGATTTAATAGGGCAAGCAAGCTGTATTCACCAATTATGAACGTAACTTAAAGAGATGTATTGGGTACTACTTCGAGTGTGATTTTCTAAGGTGACACTGCTTGCGCCATTACTTGTCAAAATATGACAATTTGTGACAAAAATATATAATTTGTGACAATGACGTCATAACTTTAAGCGCCTGTAGCTCCGAAATTAATCAGATTTCGATTGGTTTGATGTAAATAATCACCTCCCGAAGTTTGTACCATTATTTCAGGGAGCCCTTGTTTACGGGGTGAAAAAACAACACAAACTGTCTCCGAAATATTGGAAAACAAACACGTGCAAATGGAAAATTCAGTTCTTAAAATTTTTCTGTACCACCAAAAGTAAAACCACCAATTTGAATTAAATGGAGTTCACTTTTATTTCTGAAACAAACTTGAACATAAGAACACCGGAGTAAGATGTGATTGTTGTAACTGCTGTTGTCTTCCATGACTTGGAAGAAATAGGTATGCGGGATATTTAGTTGGAATATGCTGTAGGAAAGATCAGGTGGCAGTTTTCACAACTGAACATTCTGGGAAAGCGTTCTACCAACGTAACTAACGCACTGTCGTCATGCATATACACTACAGGCTGTGATACGGTACGTTGTGCGCAAAGCAAAGCCGACTACGACAAGAAGAGAGTTTTCACGACATAAAAATGTCCACCATATTCTGTATAATGTGACAAGTCAAAATGAATCGGTGAAGGGCAGACGAACTAAAAAAAATTAACAGTTCAAAATATACCTCCAGCACAAGAAGCATTGTGGCAAAAGATTGCTCGAGCAATGTTCAAGACCTGTATTTGGAGATAGTGCTTACAGTCTCACCCAAATATAAATAATAACCAGCTAGGAGATGCAAGTAATCTTATTCGGATGTTGATGGAAACACTTTGGACACTTTTGCCACAAGCTAATAAGGAATGCATTGTACGGAGTAGTTGCCATTATAACATGATGTAAGTACCAGTGTTTCAACTTCCAGTGCTCTGTGTACTTGTGATGGATAGTGAAGACAATAAATTGATTGGCTTCTTACATACTATCTTTTTAAACGCTGTTCTGTATACAAGCTTTAATATAATGTGCATATTACTTCCCCATATGTTACAAAACATTGCTGCCAAGTGGGTTTCTTATCTGTACAATTCCAATTTGAAACATATGCATTTAATTTGAGACTCTTGACCTGCGAGAAATAATTTCATTATTCACGTAATGGAAACAAGGGAGAAGATAATTCGTACGGACATTATCGTTCATTATTTTATGAAGATGAGTAGTGAGATGATTTAGTTGAAGGTAGAAAAGAATGTCACTTTTGGATAGGCGAGATAAGGAAGTTTACGAACTATGCATATGAAGAAATTCATATTTTTTTCAAACCTCAAAAGATGCCACTTAGAACAGCCTAGATAGACGAATAATCACCATTCGTCAAAACTCATCAGGAAAAACGTTCTCAATGCAAGGATATTAGTAGTATCACTAACCCTATGGTTTTCTTAGCTTTGGAGATACTGTGATTAAGAAAAGTTAATTTACTGGCAAACAACGCCAAGATCTTGATAATATTGAAACCAAGGTATGATCTGGTTAGGTACCTGATAGGATGGCATGACGGTATTTGATTTTAAAGTAAATCTAATAGTTGCTAATTTTGATGTGTTGAGATTAAGTTGCCGATTAGTACACCAGTTTTCTTATTTATTTTAATATCGTCGTATCATATCAAACTACTAAAATGACATCGCAAAAGCGGATACATAAGAGGAGATATCAAATATATAGTTTTAAAAGAATATGCAGAATGTGTTGGACCAAAGTGCATTTTAATTGTTGTACGTAGTATCTGTAACTAGGTAGTTTTTTTCTAGCTTTTTTTTTTTTTTTTTTTAAGGTACTTCAGCTAAAGGTCGAATGATAAAACGTTTCTAATATTCGGCTGGTAACACTAATATTGAAGGTATTTTGGAACTGTGTATCTCAACCATAAACAAAAACACTGATTGAAGTCCAACATGTATGATTCACTTGCTAGTGTAAGTCTTGGAAACCTTTAAATTGTAATGCTGGTGATTTCTTCGAATTTTAAGTAAAAACCTTTCGGAAAAGTGATTTAAAAAAAACGCAAATACCTTCATCGACAGCGAACATGATAAGCACGCAAGTATAGAAATATTTAATAGGTTAATAGGAAAAATATAAGTATATATAAAAAATATAAATATAATTTTTCTCTTAACTTTTTATTAACAGGAGTGCAAATTTTGACACCCTGAAGAAAGACAAACTGATTACTGGACGTTTGACGCAACATCTGTTCTGTAATCCGCTTAGGGATAAACTACCTTTTATGGGTCACAAGAGCTTCACTGACGTGTCTTTAGTAGAGACGGATTCATAACAGATTTTTCAGACAATGGATCGACAACGGGAAGGCAATTAGCTTAGAGTCCTGATGCCGGCCACACAGTCTGAGGTTTTCCAAGGGTCCCTCAGTTTCATCAGGATAATATTGGTATAATACCTAGACAAAGGTCCTGACCGCTAACTCCCCCCTCCCTGCACTCGGAAGTGTTTGACGAAGGACGACATTCCTATTACACGTGACGGACTTAGTCCATTGCTGCCTGCAAGGTCCATAAACAAACGTAAATTTAAAAAATAAAACGAATTACATTGTGCAACGCATCGAATTTTCAATTTGTCGGAAATTAATTACATTTCTAGTTTAGTTTAATTAAATTATTGTTTTAATGTTATTTATTCTTTCGGATGCAAATATCCTTCTTTCCTTTACAAGAAGAAATGAGGAACAACTTGAAGAATTTGTGTAAGTTCTAAATGAGTTGAACATTGCACGTATACCTTCTTACAAATTTACAATATTTTTCTTTTTTCAAATTACTGTATTCTAAATATTTTATACTTAAAACAGCATGTACATTGCACATTTTCAAAAAAAAATTTATATTTGGGTACCGGTACTATTAGATTACACATGTTATTTTTTCTGCACTTTGGCACTTCTGAGTTAAAACTCGAATAATGAAGCTCCTTTGCTAAGTTTCTTAAAAATCAGCTATATTAAACATCATTGGAAGTAGTATCCAATCTACACAGAATCTAATGTAAAATATGAGTTCATATATCGTGCTCTAGGAGTTTTATATATAAATAAATAAAAGAAAAGAAGGAAATAAAATTTTACACTATGAAAATGTGTGGAAATGGAAGAACTGGTTGGGATAGACATCTGAGGTTTAAAATAAGGAATTCGGAACACCACGTATTATCTACGTTGATTAGGCATATCTACTTTATGAAAATATGGAGGCTTTCCTTCAACTCTTGGATAAGAAATTCGCTAAGATCATTCCGAAAATTATGTGCGATTTTTATGATATAGTACTAATAGAGCACAAACAAGCAGGTGCACGCTCAGCACCCCTACATTTCGAAGTTATTCTTTTGATAAATCAACAACCCCGCTGAAAATTGCAATAGGCACTTCCAAATATTACCATTAAATTACTGTATTATGTAATTTTACTCACGGAAATCATGTACCCAAATAGCATTTACAAGAATTACAGAAAGCTAATTTTAAATCTATTATTCATATTAACAAAAGAGAACACTTTTCGTTCTGAAACAACCATGGATTCTTGTAATGATTCAAGAAGATATCTGCATTATCTTTGTCTCATATTACAAAATTTTAAGGAGAAAGAGGCCTGTAAGTTAACATTTAACAGAACGTATACAACAACACACGGGAAACTTGATGATATATTATCAAGTAACAAATGCACACCGCTCATGCTCAGCAGCGAATGGTGTCCTTTCGAACAGATGATAATGATCATGCTCTTAAACGATTCCTGCAACCAAAGTGACACTTCAAACGAATGTACTTTACTACGTAAATATTTGATGTAATACTGAAAATATCAACCAAATTTGCCAGCAGGCAGATCTTTAAAAGCAACAAGTTTCCTTAGTGAGTAATGCCACAGCCTGACACGAAAAAAAGCGAAGTGTGTCGTCTAAAAGCGCTATTATTTGTATCTATAACAGAGTTGTTTGCTTCAGGTGTATCCATGAATATAAGCAGGCTACTCTGAATCTAAGCCAGCAGAGGAAAGAAGTTGACTTTGTAGCAGGAGCGAAAGTTCAACAGCTTCTCCAAGTTTGCTGTATGGATGGACTACATGGATTGCTTCCTCCTAGTGGTCATAGGCGCCTGAATGCATTCATCAAAATATGAAGCCACTTAAGTCAAAGATGAAATGAAATGACAAAAGAACTGAAAAATCAGCACGCTTAACTTACAGATCTCTCTACAGAGAACAAGATATCTGTATCTTCAACATTTCTACTGTTAGCAGTCTTCCCATAACGTTCATTCTCCAAGGATGTCGGTGAAAATAATCTTGACTATGTAAGGCCAAACACTATGTAATTTCAATGACAGTTATACACAAAGTTTACTTCTTTGATTTACTCAACTTCGGAAATAGTACTACATTCCTTCCAGAAAATCTGCACTTTCCGCTCACGCCACTTTAGTCTGTTTAAATATTTTCACGCGAATCACCAACGATGACATGTCCATCAACTTTCCTCGTGACCCATCTTTAGCCTTCATCGATGTGCAAAGTAGATGAATTGTGACGATTCATCGAACAATTTTAAACATATTGGCTAAAATAATATACGTATATTATACCGTACCGTACGGTATAATACTAACAGTTACTTAACAATGCAGATCACTCCCGCCATCTTGGTAAGACCTTTCCATTTATTTACATAGGAATTGTTTTACTAGTCTTATGTCTCTCAGGAGCGTAAATTAACTTCTGTTTACCTAGTGTTTCGTCATGTTTTCTTTGGCATGCTGTTTTATAGAAATGCAATATTTTACATACGAACAGTATAATTTCCCGTTGACATACTGTGATTTATATAGCAAACTATTAATAATACATTATACTTATATATTTGAAGAAACTTCACAAATCAAAACTATACAAGAGTCAAAATAACCACCAAGGCAAATTTCGAGAAAGCGGAACTTGAATATTCTACTTCTGAGAGACATAAGACGAGTAAAACGATTCCCATGTAGATCAATGGAAAGGTCATACCAAGATAGCGGGGGTGATCTTAACCGTTGAACAGTGCATGGCCAACGGAAACAAGCTCATTTTATTTTTATGAAACAATTTTGATGACAGAAATAATCACGAACTATATATATATATATATCTACACTTCTAGCTCTGAAGAAAGTTGGGAATTTCTACTAAGAACAAGTTATACTATTATCAGTCAAGGTCTGATGAATTAGTAACCATGAAGCTACCATGGTCTGTAATTCTACGAAAAGTATGAAGTACTTTTATTATATGTAAAAGGTAGTAACAGGTAAGGTGTCTCAATAAAGTTTGTTATAGCGCAGACACTAGGCATTCAATATGGCTCTATACCAGCACATACGGCACGCCAAGAGATTAAAAACAACATTCAGAACTTCGTAGTTGCCCTTAATTAGTTAGTCACTCCCCCGTATAGATTTCACCACTACTGCTTCGGTCTACAATACACAAAAAGACACTCAAACATTTAAGATTGTTTGACAGATCTAACATACATCCTTTAAAAACACGTAACCAATCTTCGAAACCCCTATTCGAGTGAGTACACAATATCAAGTACAGACAAGAGCTTGAAATCATACTGGTGTATTCCCGAAGGATGTATTAATTCAGATGTCAAATTGACTTAAGAGTATAAGTATGTAAAGCATTCTTACAATTCAAAAGCACTTCAGAGCAATTGTAGCTGTAATTAAAAATAATAATTACATGGAAAATAAGAACATCCTGGTCTGTTTAAAGAAAAAAAAAAGTAACTACAGTCTATAATCTTTGAATTTGTGTGTAGCACACTTAAGTTATGAAAATGCAATACGTATTCCAAATAAATTATATATACATCTAAATATTTCATGAAATGCATAATCTCTTAGCTTCTATGCATCATAACTGTTACTTACCTCTATACTAAAATACCCTCTGTCTACATAGTCTCCTAGAAAGAGGTATTTTGTGGACGCTGGAGGACCTCCTACTTCAAATAATTTCATCAAGTCGTAAAACTGCCCGTGGATGTCTCCGCACACTGAAAAGGAATAATTTTATTACTTCACATCCCAGTAAAGTCAAACTTAAAATGCATATGTTTTTATGATTTGGGTAGATTAGATTATTTACAGAACAAAAAATTATAAACATAATAAAGATGAAATAAAAGTTGTCCAACTATAATTAAAAGCTGGGTGAGACAAAGTATACAACTCTGGCGATATGAATATACATACTGCTGGAATTGTTCCCTTCCTTAAATCACTACAAAGATCACATGTAAACTATTAGACACAAGCAAGTTTAATGAATATGAAGGTCAGTAAAGAAAAAGTAAAGTAACACTGGTGTAACCTTTTTGACACCAAAACGTTGATCATAGAAAAACAAATCTTTTGAATGAGCAACATTCGGTATCGATATCCTGGAAATATTCTCGAAAGCAATGAATCATGCATTCGTGAGAATGGGTAATCACTACGTTCACTCCTCGTGAAGAAACTAGCAAATATAAAATCGATTTCCTCCACGAAGGCAAAAGGGAGAACATGAGTATTCAGTGTCATGTCCCACACAAGCTAGACAACATTTTCGCAGTACGATCTCATAAAATTTTAAAACAAATCAGTGATTCGAGCCTTAAACACGAACTTAGAGACTACCGATCAACTGTTGCTTCAGAAGGTGGTCTTAAATTATAAATTAAACAGAAGAGTTAGATTTCGGGAATGAAGAGAAAACAGAGTAAAAGAAACCCTACGAAATGGGTACTTAAAAGCACTGAATGTGAGGAAACAATTAAATGGGAGTTACCAGATTAATCAGAATCAGCACAGTGCATTAGCTGTGTAGGTCAGTAAGTTATCTTTGAGACCTACGAGAAAATTTCCTTCACTAAGTCTTCAATGTGAAAACAAAACAATAGGCATGATGACAGAACACTTTAACACTCAAAGATTGCTTCAGACAACAATCTTAGAAATTACCATTACGTGCTACTGATCTACATGTTGGATTCCTAAGTATAAAATTTCGTTTCTAACACTATCATCAGACTGAGTGTTATGCAAAACAACTAAAGGTTTAATATGCCACAGCATATTAGCGTAATTTCCTAGTCACGTGGTTTTCTAAATTTTTTCGTTCTCTCATTACGTGGTTTTTGCTCCGGACTGAAATTACATGAAATCTCGTCTCCGTTTAGAATTCATTAGTAATCTCGGAACGTGAACATAACAAAGAAGACTGAATACTATTAGCTAGATGTAAACTTAGATTTAAGCCATTGTTTTCCTAATAAAAATGAAACCTACAGAATCTGATAAAACACCATTTTCGAAAACTACATATTCCAATTTTGGCATACTAAGAAAGTTATCAAAAACATTATTTCCATCCTCTTCTGAAGACAAATGCTAGCTTAATGAACGCCCACCTTTTCATTACTGCAGCTTAAGAGAAGGATTCTACAAGCTCCTCAGGCTGAGCTCTCGAAAAATTAGATATTAGGAAAGTGGTTTCGATTTCGATGTTCACGTAGGATCGTGATGGAAAATGGGAAGTATCTGAAGAGGCAGAAGACTCCAGTCTTGCAAACCATATAAAGGACTGATGAGTCTTAGCTCTGATCACACGGTATTGAACGATAGCCGCCTAGCCCTATATTAGCTAGGAATAGCTAAATCTGTAGAATTAGTCTGTGTTTTGCGACACACAATTAAGGTGGAATTACACCAAAAAAGAAGCAAGAACATGTTAATAGCAAAATATTAATAACAAATACGCTATAAACATTTTGCTGCTGTGTTTACGAAAATATTAACAATAAATTGTTGTAACATACTGTTGAAAAAGTCTTGACCTGCTATGAGCAATTTAAATATAAAGAATTTGTTAGTAACACACGTCAGAAAAAAATATATATCAAACCAACAGCTGAAAGGATTTCCAGAGGAAACTCCTTCAGTACATTGTGTAGAGACATGACTTCAACGGAGGATGTAGCTATTGCTGCAGCCTAATTCACGTCCCTTCTCTGATCTCCACTCACCATGAATAACCTTGAGAAAATACCATTTCTTGCGTATATGAGGAAGAAAAATATATATGAAGATTTCGTTCGATTACTTCTGGACAAACTCCTACAATATTTAGAATAACAACAAAGCAATTCTTCGTAGGTTGGTTCATAAGTTGGCAATCTTTGTCTTAGCTTTACTGCACCGACTAAAATGATCGCTCATATCACATAATTACCGATGACCAAATGCAGATTAGATTAGATTGACAGTCTCATGCCCTGAAGGGCACACAGAGCGAAAAGCTATAATTGGATGGAATATTTTATCATCACTGCCCAATGTCACTGTTAGTGGGTTTTGTATTAATAGGTTAGTCCGAACGGACTACTTATGGTTAGCCATCGAACATTCATTGAGTTAACATCTGGGGCAATATAAAGTTTAGCCGTAATCATCTTCACAGTTCTGACGTTTGGTCTAGAAATGAAATAGCATTTCATAAGTTTCTCGCTCACTTGGCAACCTGTACACAAGGTAACCTTATTTCACAAATAACAAATGATTTCTCTCAGTTTTCTTTATAGAACTTCAAGCACGAATCATGATCTAAACCATCAATCAATGTTGGTTTTATCCGATCTACCTGCACAATAATCTTTGTACGTCAGCACATTACAATTCGTATCTTCCACAACTATCATTCAAAATTAGCATACATTGTATTTGTTATTCAGCTGTTCATACACATCTGAGCAGTGTTGTTTTAACCAACGTCACAATATTCCTATTCTAACAACACACATGTATCCCGTCATTGTACGTACCAATTCTGAAAAGCTAATACGAAAACCTAAATAATCCCACCAAAAACCATTCTCATTTCAAAATAATTCATACATATATTTAAAAAGAAGTATTGTCGCAAGTGAATATTAGTTTTTTCTTTTCTTTTTTACAACTTCAAGAATAACAAATAAATTTATAGATAAATAACTAGCTGATTTGCCCGCCCGTTGTTCGGGGTGAAGAAAATTATGTAGGCAATAGTCACTGGGCCATTCACCACTAAATAACTTACACATAGCGGGCTGCGCTACCATGATGCAGATATGCTGTACATTTTACTACCACTACTACTAATAATATTACAACTACTAATAATACTACCACTACTACTCCTTTCTAAAACATTAAATCTACATATTTTTATTTACAACAATCCATATTCAAAATTGAAAAATATTTAAATTAATTTATTTACGTCTGTTATGTTGAATTACAAATTGCAACTACGTATTTATTGCATTGTTATAACAATGAAATCACTGCTTTTATTTTTAAAAAAAGTCAGCGACACGGTCACTTCCGGTTTATAAAAATATGATAACTTCCCAAGCTAAACCATTATCTACTCATGTGCGAAAAATGCCGTTTTGAGGGAACAAACATCGTGACATTCATTTGTATTTATATAAATTCAAAGAAATAACTTATAGTGCTCTGCCTTATAACCCAAAGATCAACGAAGTTGAGCGTCCTCTCAAGGAAATAACACACACACTTGAGTATTATATCAAATTGAAGACGACTACAACGAACAAGTCATTGCACGTATCTTTGGCTACGTTACTGGGCTAATGATTTTGTGTAGCACAGATTTGAGTAGCACTGCAAATTTTAATGTTATTTTTTTATATTCTGTTTCTATTTCTGACTAATTAGTGCAGGTTTTGTTATAGCTATTATAATTTTAAAAAGTGTCAAAATCCCTATCCAAAATTATTAATAAGAATCAAATATAAATTGTGCGTCAAGACATTTATTAAATGAATCTAATCCAGAAACTTACATGCAGGACTGGACTTTAGAAATTCTTCTGGATTTTTCAAAAACTGACAGGATAAATTTGGATGCATTAAATGATTAACTATATTCAAACAGGATCCGCAATAATCATTCCGAAAACAATAATTTATCATCCTGTTAAATATCTAAACTTCAAACCAAATTCAGTGTTGTCTTGTAAACATCACAAATATGTATGTACAAATTGCAGTTACAGTATTTTCACGAGAAAAATTATTGATCTGTATGTAACGATATGGCGTGCTCCATTAGATCTTGAAGTCAGAGCAAGCATTTAACCTGGTTAATATATTTTCTATTTAATCCAAAAGGGACAAACTTTCAGATCTAACTCAGATGTTTCAGGTTGTTGTCGGTGTGCGGCCTACTTTTATTGTTAGTCTTAATTATTGAGTTAGGTAAACCGAACTGTGCATATAATGGTACATTTTGTATGTTCACGTTAGTACCAAGATTTCAGATAAAATAAGTTAAAGGCCACGAAGCTATGACAAGCGTAAAGAATAACTGAAATTTGGTTTATATTGGATTAGATGGGAACTGGAGGATCGCGAGTTAACATTCCCATATAGTTAACACTCCCTGATCTCACATATAGTCATTTTTAAATGGAATCTAGCAGTCCAGTAAAGGTTTAGATAGAAGTCAATGGAGCGAAATGTAGCCTAGTTCACCATGCTGCCAACTGCTGTTAACATTTTATCAACATAGTTTGATCTAGACAGCTTCCTGAGCGCTCGAAAATGTATTAATAATAATGATATAAATATACTATTGGAAAAACGAAACCTGCTGGTAGCAAAGTGTTTTGAACAAATGCAATTAACTTGTTTAACGATTTCTTTGTGATTTAACACACAATAGTATCACTTTATACACCACTAAAGAGTTCTTACAGCTTCTGCAACATCACTTTCAAGACCACACTATCTCGATGCAATATGTCCTGCTCACTCACCTGATCTAAACCAGCCTGATGCTTAGTTGTGGTGCATACTGTAGGGCATGTCCGTGATCCCGTGCCTCGTAATACTGAACGACAAATTGAATATCACTCGTGTGTTACATATTTCTCAGGATGCAACTGCGGTCATGTTTGACAACTTTCAACATCGATATGAAAAAATGTTTGATGTTGGGTGTAGCACACTTAGAGCATTTGTACGCTGCCTTTTCTCGTTTCTGATCATGTGTTGCCTTATACTGCTCACCGTTTGACTATAATATTGTGCATTAAAATTAAATTCAAATTCCGTACATAAGTACATGTCCTACATTTCTGAATACTTTATTTCCGGGCACGCTGTGTTACGCAGATTCACATTAATATTTAGAGTATTATTCAGCCAAATTCATGTTTGATTTTTAAGTGTGTTCAAAATTATTCGCCAGCATGATCTGACCGGTAACCAAAGAAGCTGGAAAAATAAATCCCGAGAAAGATTTTAACTATAAAATAGTACAACGTAAATTTACGTAAGTGAATCCGAATAATAGTGGAGAAACTCTGGGAACTCCGTTTAGATCATTTTCGAATCTAAAGGTTCCTACTTTCGACTGAATGAAGTCATTTTCCTGGGTTGCCTTACTTTTTCTAGGAGAGTGCCTGAAAACAGTGTCCGGAAAAAACAAAACTTGCCCTCAAGAATAAGAAGTGTGATTGGTCGCTCTGGAAACAGTATCCCAATAATGAATCTCATGTTTTCATCCAACAACGCAAGTTATGTAAAGCTCTCCTCCGTAGAGATTATGATAATTGTATTGAATCTGTTTCATCACAAGCTGTAACCAATCCTAAACGTTTCTGGTCTCTTATAAACTGCAAGCGACAAAACTCAGGTCCATAATCTCTAGTGTCATACAGTGAACGTACTGCTTCATTCAACGAAAGGGCTGATTTATTTAATGACTGCTTCTATGACAATTTTAATGCTTGTTCAGATCCTCCAGTTTTTCCTGATGTAAAGTCTAAAACTCCCCATTGCCTATCAGATATAAACACAACCGCTGTGGAAGTGTATCGTTTTCTAACATCTCTAAGGTCCTCCAGAGGCTCTGAACCTGACAAAATAAATTCCATATTTCTGATTAAACTAGCCCAACCATTGTCTGCACCTCTCACCATTCTTTTCAATAGGTGCATCTCGGAGGGTTATTTCCCAAACTCCTGGAAACAAGCAAATATTACTCCGGTTTACAAAAAAATTTGAAAAATCCTGTGTTGGTTCATACAGACCAATTTCCCTTGTTTCTGCCCTAGGTTTAATTTGTGAAAAAACCATCACAGACAGGATTCAAAATCATGTCGTACCATTTCTTTCTCCCTCCCAGCATGGCTTTGTACCGAATGGATCCTGTGAAACCAACTTAGCTGTTCTACTGTCTCACGCCACGGATGCCCTAGCAAATAGACAAGAACTTGAAGTCCTATACCTAGACTTCTCCAAAGCATTTGAAACTGTCAATCACAAACTTCTTATACACATGCTTGCTTCCAGATTTAGTATACACGGACCCCTCCTTCAGCTACTATCATATTTGTCTGACACAGAAAAACGTGTCGTCTTCTCTGGTAGCACATCCAAGTGGCTCCCCATGCTTTCAGGTGTCCCTCAAGGACGTTCCTTAGGGCCAGTTTTATTTTCCCTCTTCATTGACGACTTATGTAAACAGATAGATAATTCCTGCTCGGTACTTCTTTAAGCTGATGACTGCAAAATTTTTAAGACAATCTACAGAAGATACTTTCTTCCTTCAAGCCGCTATAGATTCTGTTGAAATGTGGTGCAATAATTGGTTACTGAAAGTCAATCCTTGCAAAACTGCTGCAATGCGTTTCTCACTGAAAACCCATAACACAAAATGTACGTACATATTAGCCTCATCTAATATACCATGGGTAGACCATTACAAAGACCTGGGTATCATATTTGATGAAAAACTCAGTTTTACTCCTCACATTGAATTCGTAACTTCTAAAGCACTCAAACTTCTTGGACTTCTCTACATGTTTACCGATATTAAAGATTTCAGAGCTCTTCGGTCATATTTTCTCACTTGTGTACTTCCTACCGTTGAATAGTGTTCATCTATCTGGTCTATCGCTTGTTAAACCAACTTATCTAAATTGCACAAAGTCCAAAATTTCTTTATCCGCATTGTACAACACAGGGTACACAACCTCAAACACAAATCAAACGTAGACATATTGCATTCTCTTGACTTAAAAAAACATACACACACGAAAACTAAATGACTTAAAATTTCTTTATAAAATAATGCAAGGCACACTCAGGACCAACTACCTTCTTCCGCTTTTTAACCTAAGAATACCCAGACAAAATTCTCGTTCACATCATTTCTAGCTCTCAAAACCGAGATTGTGTTTGGTCCAGCGATCTCTTGTATATAGATTATCACATTTTTACAATACTCTTCCTTTGCCACCAGATTTCTGCTTCAGTAAAAGTAAATTTCTAAAGGCTTGTTACATGAATCTAGAATGATGAAAAATAAAAAAAAATCGTATTGTATGAGTCTTTGTTATATTATTTTTTATTATTGTTTGTTACAAGAACGGTGTAAAATGGAGTTTGCTGTATCCGTGCTAACTTCTAATAAATAAATAAATTTCAATACCTTTAACACAACCGATTTGATAATAAAAAAGAAAAGTGTTCTTTACTTAGCGTGTGTTGATACAAAGGCCGGTAAATAAGTAAAACAATCCCCTGTAACGTTCGGAGCATGAAAGTTGGTAGTTAGGACCTTGATAATCAACCGTTGTTTCTTCTCTTTGCAGATGAAATGGACAGTCTACTACGTCAACGTAACTGTTTGTGATACTTCCTCTACAAATCTGAAGGTACTCACTAGGAACACTCCCGATATAATAATCTGGGATAAGCGCAATTCCGCACGCAACCGACGGCCCACTAACCAAAAAAAGAACCATACAATTTTTTACGCCCCGCACTCAAAGCATCAAGGAGATAAGCAAAAAACAAATAAAAAATTGTATGAAACAGAAGACATATTCCATGCCGAATCAAGACAGTATCTCTTTTCAACCAAACTACCTCAGAATTGCATGAACTGCGGGAAATTGGGGATGTTAATGGAACTTAAGTCACCGTGGCAATTGTTAAATACCCGATACCGTTCAATTTTAAAATTAGTGAAAGTCAAATTGCACCGAAATTGCCACGTCCAAGCTCCTTAGCTATCTACAAATTGATGTAACTGCCTCTACTTGGCCTAAAAAGCTCAAATAAATTTTAGTTCAAAGAGACTGCAACAATCTTTCCAATGATATATAACAAGTTTATTTTCGGATAAAAATATATTGATTGTGACCTTCACCTTACTTTGACCTTGAATAGCTTGAAACATGTTTCCCCTCAAAAAATGTGTTTGATAGCCCATCCTATGCTATAAAACATACGAGAAATCAATGTGGGCCTGTAAAAGAATCAGCAGATAGCGCAGGGTTACCAACTTTGAGGCGAAGACTGCTGTCACAGGTCAATAAAATGAATATTTTACGATAAATCAGAAACAATGCATTGAAGTCAAATTCAGCGTTTGGGAGTTGATTTGCATTAGTATCGTGGATATTAACAGATACAATGTCGAGGATTGTTTGCGGCTTTTCAACTGAACTGTGAAAAATTTTCGTATTTCAAATTCCGTAATGATGGTAATTATTATATGTGAAACAGGTTA
>JAGDQP010001267.1:27950-45547 GCA_022664845.1 Lepisma saccharinum | reverse complement strand
CACATGCGAACTTTGTTTTGTTTTTTTGCTCGTATCTCTTTGACACTTTTTAAGCCAAATAGAGGCAGAGTTACATCGATTTGTAGATAGCTAAGGAGCTTGGAGGTGGCAATTTCGGTGCTACTTGACTTTGATTTTAAAATTAAAAAGTATCGGAGATTTAACAATTGCCACGGTGACTAAGTTCCATTAACATTCCCTATTTTACGAATTTCATGCAATTATGAGATAGTGTGGTTAAAAAGATATATTGTCTTGATTCGGCATGGAATATGTTTTCTGTTTAATACAATTTTTTATTTGTTTTTTGTTTAGATCTCCTTGATGCTTTGAGTGCAGAGCGTAAAAATGTGTATGATGCTTTTTTGGTTAGTGGGCCGTCGATTGCGTGCGGAATGGCGCTTATCCCAGATTATCATATCGGGAGTGTTCCTGGTCAGCCACATCGATCCACAGATAATTGTTACCTATGTATGGTGAGAAAACAATAGGTCGCAATAATGTGCAGCGATAGTTGCAGAAGTCCCCGAGATGTGATTTCAGCATTCAGGATAACCCACGACGCGGAAGATCGACTACTAACTGAGGAAGCCATTGAGAAGCTGATTCAGGGTAACAGATGCATCACCACACAACTTACTTATGCCTTGGTATTTATTTATTTATTTATTTAGACTTTTGTTTTACATGACAAAGTTAAGGCTGATAGCTTTGTCTTCCAGTTAACCATGATACATGATTTATATTACGTATCAAAAGAAAAATACTCAACTACAAAGTTCTAAATTGATAAACATCTAGAACACACACGCACACAATTACAAGTTTAAGAAATAAATGAAGTAACACAAGGATACCAAAACAAATGTACCTCATTTGAACGAAGGTACAAACTGAAGCACGAGTATGGAAATAATAATAAAACTTTCAATGAAATTTAACATTTCTTACACTTCTGTGTGTAAAAAAGTGACAATAAAACTTATTTCGAAAGCTGTTTAGAGAGCTAGATGTGCGAACTGCCAATCCGAACACAGCTATAAATTTAGAATAGGTCTGAGATCTGTGTTTTGGTATTCGCAGGGTGGCATTGATTTTCGAGTGATTATTCATATTGTGAGAGGTGCCAGGTATGCAGGAGATCCTAAATTTACAGCCTTGTAAAACTGCAGTAGAAGATGAAACTTTTTTTAGTGTCAGCCATGCCAGTGCAGTGTACCTGCTTGATACATGGTCATATCATTTATCATTGAAGATGAAACTAACACATCTATTTTGCATTATTTGTAATGTTTGCTAGACTGACAGATATAGTATACAGAGATATACTACTTCTTAGTAATCAAAGATCGGAAATATGAGAGACTGTACCAAAGTGATTTTCACTCTTTGAGGAAGAAAGTTTTATAAAAGATTGACAGCCGTATTCAGAAACGTTTTTTGAGGTGACTAGTGCTGTACTAAGGAGTGACTACCAATGTTAAAAGATTGTGGTTAATCACTCGTTATACAGATCTAGTATATAAAAAGAGAGAGAGACGGCTGTGAGTGTATGCATTTTCACATGCACTCTTTTGGATATTAGAGTTTCGTCAAGAATAATACAGAGACTTTTGACTATCTTTTCTTTCTATTTCCTTGTTCCTAATGTAAACTTTTGGTACGTACGAATTTCGATTTATTTTTGCTAATATAGTTGCGGGCTCTATTATTATACATTGAGATTTGACTGGATTTAGCGACGAAGCATTGTATTCTGACCAAACTTGTATATTTTCTAGATCGGAATTGATTTTGCTTACTGCATTGTCAAGATTATTAGATTCAGGTGTCATATAAGTCTGTACGTCATCTGCGTATATATAGATAACTGAATTGCATTCAATGAGGTGAGATGCATATCATTCATAAACATCGAAAATAATAATGGATCAAGAATTGATCCTCGTGGAACTCCGCAAAAGATGTTTTAAAGGGCACGAAAAAGGGAAGTGTTTTAACAGTGGTAGAACGCTTAGGATACCGGAAAATACGCGCCTATTGGATACCACTCTCCTCACAAAAGACTTTAAAAAATCGGAAAGAGGTGTGTGACGATTTGTTTGAACATTTTGCTGGGGACTTTCCACAATGTTTTCAAGGTGTGATAACAGGTGATGAAACATGGCTGTTTCATTATAATCCACACGGCAAACGTCAAGTCAGTAAATGCAGTAGAAGCATGAGCGATGACCGCGGAAGCAGCAGCCATGACTTTAAAGGTCATCAAACAAACTGATGGCCACATTTTGCGAGGATCTTTATCGGTTTCCTGAAGTGAGACCACGATTACCAAAAAGCGTTACTGCTGCACCTTGGACAAGCTGAGGCGTCCGCTCACAACTAAGGGGCCACACATCAAAGTCGAGGACATCAAACTACATCACGATAACGCGAGAGTCCACACTGCAGATGACAGTGCAGAAAGTGACTTGACTGGACTGGACGCTGGTGTCCCAGACTTGGCACCATCAGATTTTCAGGCAATTCTACGTGGGGAAGCATTTCAAAGTGACGCAGAACTCACTGCGTGTGTTAGGAAGTCATCCACAAGTCCTATGAAGAAACATCAGCATATTTCACCCTTCTACAACATTCTGCATGTACAAGGACGCCCACCTACATGATTAATAGAAATTAGGTGCAAATTATATGTTCTCAAGTGGAGTTGTGTACTGGAAACACTGAAAACTTAACTGTAAAGCTAATCAACACAGTTGCTACACGCAAATCTTGAAATCTCAACATATTTTCGGATGTTTACTCCACCCCTCCGCAACGTAGCTGAGGAGAATGACGCTCATTCCGCCTTTCATCGACAAGTTAGTTTTCTCTAGTGTTTGTCTACAACAGTGTTGCGCAAACTATTTTCAAGTGCGGACCAGTTTCATTGGTTGCTAGGTTCAACGCGCTACCCTGAGCTTGCGGCCCGTAGTTTGTGGAACGCTGGCCTCCAAGGATTTTACAAGAAAGAAAGGGTAATTGCCATGGTCCAAAGAATATACACAGTTGGGAGAGCATTTTTCTGGAGGGAACCCTATCTCTTCTATTGTTGCGGAAGTAAACGTAATTAACATTTATGTGCTAGAACAGCAGCTATGGCATAAGCCCGTCTAAAATCTTGAGGAATGACGTTCCTCGGCGAATATTTTTTCGAGATATTGGAGGATATTCGCGGCTAGGACCTCAATTAAGGTATTATCCTGGCAGGCAGTACGATTCGAACTCTAGTGCCTCTCCAGTAGATTCAAAATCCGCGATGCTAACTACTGAACCATGTGTTGTTTACGAGTCCCTGAATAGTTGAAATCTTCGCTAAACACATGTTATTTATTAGCTCTACGCATATTTGGCTCAGGCTGGATAAGGCAAAGGAAGGGAAGCAGGAAGGAGGTCGGCCAGGACCTAGTTTGGAAGTTCTATCCCAGTGTAGCCTCGTGTGACTAAGAAAAACATGTCAAGATGACCAGTCGCTGGACTTAACCCAGGATCTTCCAAACGCAAAGCAAACACTTTTAGCTGAGCTACGGTTGCTGTCTTTGCTCTTCACCCCTTCCACCCCCCACCAGACAGTTTTATGACGCTCAGTGTATAACAGTGTTACAATCCATTCATTAGTAATACGAAGATAAAAAGTATGAAAAGACACAATGATGTCTGAAAGAGTTATTTCATTTAAGGTTTGAAATTCCTTCACCTAAAAACTATCGGGAATAGATTTTTCCCTTCACAGTTTTTGTGTAATATGAAGTTAAAATCTTGCACAAGTTGTGGGTGTAATTCAGAATTTTAAGGTAACTCGATAAATTGTGTGTTCGCGCAGTTTGGTGAACCCAAACCAGATCGATATAATCCAGTGCACAGCCAGCTGTTGCCAGCGCCCACCAACACTGAGCAGTCACACAAGGAGACAACCCAACAATTAGTCGTCTGTTCATTACATCAATTCTAAAGCAACGGTCATGGAAGTACGGGAAGCGCAGGCAGATAAGATCAATAGTCAACAACTATTTTAACTGCCACAACGACGAACTGGGTTTCATTCATAAAAGTGGTCTGTGCTACAGTAGCGAATTGCCTTGTGACATATTGTTTGCTACCGAGTTCAGTGGCTAGCAGATGTATTTATCATTAACGTCCTAAATGAACTTGTGTGCATCTAGAGACCTACTGCTTTAGCTTAAGTGGGCTCCGAACCAATGCAATATATAGCCCCACCGGGTTTGCACCAATATCGCTGAACATTTCTGGTTATCAATTAAGTGGAAATCAATCTGGTAAATGGTTACTTATCGGCAGAACAAGTAAATCTCATCTGTCCTTAATATGCTAAAAGAATTTAATCGGGACAAAACACCCAACCAAATGAGACTTAAATATTGGCAGTCCTGCTAAAACCACGAACCAAAATATAATACATTTTATGGACTTAAATATTTTGCCTTACGAAGTTTTCAGACATTATGAACTTTTATTATTTCCACAATTTTACTTCTCTTGAACATCACTTAAGTAAAAGCTATATACTACATACAGTTTATCTTTTTTGGCCAATGAAACAAGACAAACACATGGCACCTTCAGCTTTGAACGCAGAAATTAAATGAGTCAGAATTACAAATCAACAGAAGTAGCTACGAAACAAAATGTTACTTGATATGACCCGTAAATGTTACTTGTTACATGTTTCATGTATATGCCGCGTAAGTTATTGTAAGACCAAAGATCGTTTCACTGTTTGTTGTTAGTTTCTTCACGTTTTGTTAACCCTGAAGAAACTGACAAGTTCTGTGAATCGATCGAAAGTGACACGACAGTCACTCATACCTGTACCATTTATCAGTATGTTTCATCACCCTGATGCTATACCTGACAGTCATATTGAACTCTCACTGTGAAAGCCTCAAGATAATAAAAAAAAATGTCTGAAATACAAGGCTTTTATTCAGCTTAAAGCAGGGGTCGCAAACAGGCGTACCGCGGTCGGACTTTGGCCCATTAGGTTTAAGGCAACCTTCTTCATCATGCAACCCCTCTTATCATGGCTTCTAAACAGTCACCACGTGATTTTCTTGTATATCGTAATGTTCCCTTTAGTTTTGATTTGGTAGAGTCAAAGATATACGGGATTGGTTTATAGCCCTCAACCCTTTATTAACATACAAGAATAAAGTTAACAAAATTACCATCCCGAAGAATACAGTTTACAGTTATCAGAGTACAAATGATTAAAGATATCTTGTTTAATAGTGACCAGTTAGAAGTTCTGGAAAATAGGATGACACCAGTTCCTTATCAAGCTGCGTGTCGGGAAGTTGTACCAGTTTCTTGGCGAACTACGTACGAAGAATATATAGGTAAGAGTACACACCAGTTCCTTGGCGAACTACGTGTGCGGATGACACCAATTCCTTAGCGAATTACGTGTCAGGTGGTTGTACCAGTTTCTTGGCGAACTACGTACAGGTTAAGTTAGGACTTGTGTGAGAGGGCACACCAGTTCCTTGGCGAACTACCTGTGCGGTATAGTACCAGTTCCTTAGCGAACTACGTACTAGGATGTTCCAGTTTCTTAGCAACTGGAAGGTTGAAGGAGAGAAGCTGACCACCCGGGGAAAATGAGTGATGGCTCTTGCTCTGTGCAGGTCCTTTTTAAAGGTGAATGTAGGGGTGGTTCCTCTTGCTGCTTCTACTTGACTCCAGCTCCCTCTGTCTTCCGTTATTTGCTCCATCTGGTGTTAGTTTGAGGAGTTGACCGTCGTCTGCTCCAATGTGTATGTATTATTTGTTTACTTGCATAACCACATGTTTGTTCTATAAACATGTGTGTTATTGTTTATGCAATGGCCACGTGTTCGCTATACACGCTGGTCATTACGATATAATTGATTACAAGTCACTTTGCATGAAATAGCCTCTTACAGTTGCATACACACACATATATAAAACACGTTATATTTAGGGTCAAGATGGGTACGTAGCCTTTAAATGGAACTCTTCGCACTAGGTGTGGAGGAAGGGTAGTAGCTGAAAATTCAGTGTCACGAAATAGAGCAATATGTTATGGAAAGTTAGAACTGCAACAACGGTTGGAGCTCTGGGAAGCAGCCAGAGATTGAAAGTTCAGTTAGTTCACAAACGAGAAACCCCTATAGCAACACATGGCATTGATTTGCTGTGTTTGATGCTAAATATACTAACACTTTCAAATATCTCTAATAAACACAAAAACAGCAAGAAAAATAAAACATCTTTAAAATTCATTAGTTATTATCTAAGATGATAACCTAGTTAAATTACTTTCTCGTCTATCTTAACCTCCTGTACACATCCTCCGAACTCCCAGGTTCAGAAACCCTGGACTAAGGACTTCGCGGCCCTGCCGATCAAATATTTGCTAGTTTATTTAGATAAAGAAGTGAACACGCTTGAGAAAATTTGCCTGGTATCAAGTTCTAAAGCAATGTAATTATTTTTAATAAAATCTTTTTTAAAAAGGATAGAAAAATATAGGAATGGAATAAATCAAGTTGAGTGAATAAATTCTGGTACTTAATTTTGTCCTCGACTGGCAATGTAGACCTAGACCAGTGGTTCTCAACCGTTTCTGAATCACGGCCCGGACCTCAAATTCTAAAGAAAGCTATGGACTCCTCAAAAAAGAAAAGTAAACACCTAACAAAGATCAATCAAAACAATTATGGTACAATATTAGTTTAATTTCGCGATTGCAGCTCCAGTGTTTCTGTAACTGTTTCGTGACCCTGTAACAAATTTCGTTGATAAAAATCACGCCCTACAAGCTAAAATAATTGCGTAGGTTATGGAGAGGAATAATGAACTTCTATTGTGTTTAAGACTCATAGATTTTGAAAAAAGCTTTCCATTCGGTCTCTCTTGCAGCAGTAGAACATCAAGGTATCCAAGATGCATACATTAAATTGCTACAAAACATATACTAGACTATTACATCTGATTACACTACATCAAAAGAGTGAAAAATCTAAGGATGCCAAAGGGAAACTCAAAGAGACAAGAAGGCAGGCAGACCCAATTTCTCCAAAATTATTTTCTGCGACTCTGGAGGAAGTGTTCAAAAATTTAAACTGCAATGAATGAAGTTAGAATAAAAAATAATGGTGAACTGCTTAATCACATTAGATTCGCTGGTTTAATAGTCTTCGCTTGAAGTGTAGAACTACAGATCAGAATGCAAGCATCAAGTAATGAGATGAACCTTTAAAACAGCAAAGAATGTACAATCAACATGGGATAGTTAATACTTGTATAAGAGTACCAAGATGACTGAGGAAAAAAATAATGATGTAAAATGGCTTAGAGCTTATTTGGAAGACTGGGTAACTTCAGTAAACATTATTTTGTATGGGCCAATCGGCGATTTTGTACGAACTTTTGACTTCGGCCCGTCACGATTGATCCTATACACGTAGTTAAAATTAACAATCATCCATACCCCGGGGGGATTCGAACCCGCGACCTTCGAATCGTTGGCCTAATACCTTAGACCGCGCAGCTACCTGGTCGGCTGGACTATTTTAAAATACAGGTTACCAACTTACCTCAAGCGTAAAGTGTATATATAACAAATGTTATCAGTATTGTATGGCTGTGAAATGTGGGCACTGGAATGTACAAATGAGAAAGATTTAAGAGTATCGCGAGATGTGATTCAGACGAAGATGAAGTGGGAGATAGGCCAGTCACAATTATCGAACGGATAGAAGATGGACAAGTGCTTTACACTGGATGCCCACAGAGAAAACTATACAAACACTCAAATGCATCATGGATAGATGAAATCAATTGCTTTTCAAGGGCTATACGGACGAGGACAGAATACTGATCAGAATTGTGAAGAAAGTGAGGGAGCGGGTTCATCCAGCAGTGGATTTAAAATGGCTGAAGAGGGTGGTTATATATTGTTTCAATGTCTGGCACATTTATGCACGTTTAAAACAATTATTAAGAATTGGCTCCCCGACTAGAGCAGGAGTTTAGTTAGCTCTGTGTAAAGATCTTCATTGCTATCGTCCGACGTCTCATGGGATGTCAGGAGGCGACAAAAATTTCTTCACTGAAGGTTTCTTTGATAAACGGTATATATTATTTGCAGGCCTATTTATAACCATTAGGGTGGTCCCAAAAAGACAAAAATATTCAATCTTATCGTCCAAGCTTTTCTGTTTATATCATAAAAGATATGAACAAATTTTAAGTCTAATTGAATAGTATTAAGAAGTCGTTCCAATCACAAGAATTTTTCTAAATTAGCATATTTTGTGTCATTCATGCAAGACATCCATGAAAAGTCTCCCACACTTTTGATGAAAACCTTGATGATCACTTGATATGAAACAAAAAATTCACATCTGTCTCAAAGTTAGAAGGAAGGGATCCTCCTCAAGCGAAGTCTATTCTCCTTAGGCAGGGCTGCCAACAGTTTCTGGATGTGAAAAAGGAGATAAAAGTGACAATCTAGTAAAAAAGTTACTTACTTTATTTAAGAAGTGAAAGAACATTATTGATTTAAAGAGAAAAAAAATATTGCCTACCAAAAAGGCCGGTTAAGATCATAATTAAGTGTTTTTAAATAAGGAGCAGACATTTTTTTTAACCTTTTTGTCAAAAGTGACATGCTTCATACTTATTTTATCAAATTTTAATTTACTGCACGGATACTGATAGTAAATGCATGACTTTACGCTTCTTACTAATTGAAATAATGACATTTCTGAGTACAAAAAAAAAAAAAAAAAAACCTGCAAAATACAGTTAATACTGATCCTGGATGGGGTTTGGCCACTATTTTACTATTCCAGGTCAGTAGACACCCTGGAGAAGTGCAGCGTCATACCTCGAGTAGTGTGGATGTTGTGGTGCATACAGTGCCACTTTACGTATTTGAAGATCCTGAAAAGTTTTATAGAGATAAGCATATTTTGTCAACATAAAAATCTGGTTAGGGAAAGGCAATACTGTTATCATCATCAGGTTATGGAAGGTATTCGTTTGTTTTTCCGCATATTTAATATTGTGTAACATTATTTGGTAGTATATAAAAATCATCGAAATACTATTATACAGTTGATCTAAATACGGGCTACCAGGTGTGATCCTAATACACGCTAGCCTATATTTGGACCAAGAAATAGGATTTAATTTGTGATTGGATTTTGTTTCAGCAAGCCCAGAACTACTCCAAAATATATTCCAAAGCATGAAAGGAAGCGTTGGAGGGAAGAAGATATGGAGAACGCCATTCAATTTGTTAGAGAAAAGAAGATAGGGACTTTAAAAGCACCGAAGACTTTACGTACAACACTTTAAGCATTAAGTAAGAAAGATGATCTTAGTCCAGCAGAAACTGCCCGCATAAAACTAGGAAGAAAGTCATACTTGGGCGAGGAAATAGAAAAACATCTGGTGTCATGTCATGTATAGAGTAAAAATTGTATGGGTTTATCATCAGTGATTTGCGGCGAATGGCATATCAGTTAGCAGTGTGAAATAATATAGACCGTCCATCTAAATCAGATGGTGTTTGCATCTGTGACTTTTGTAAATAGACCATTAGCAGTTCTTTGCAGCAGTGACTTAAAGTTCTTTTTATTTATTTATTTCAGCATTTTCAGTTCTTTTGATTTTTTAATTTTTATTCTTGTTGTTTACATACAATTAGTTACAAACCATGTGGTTTTCCTTTACATTGTATTCAAATATATCAATAAGAACGTTTTGAAGAAAAAACTACTGTTGTGTGTTTTTGTTTTCCTTTTATTGCCTAGTTGTTTATGATTTATTGAAGGTAGCCCATATTTGGACCATCACTTTAAATTTCACATTTCGTCGATTTCTTAAAAAAAAAAAAAAAGGAGGGGGGGTATTTGAGTGTCATGAAGTTACTTTTTATCTTCATTAAACATCGTACTATAAAGAAAACATATTATAGATGTATTTTATTACCTTAGTTCTACAAACTATTTCATAAGTACAATTGCGAACAGTAAAATACAAGTGGTAGCCCATATTTGTTCCCTGTACGGACAACCTTTTTGTACATCAGTAACACCAGCGAGATACAATCTATTCAGAAGAAACCGTGCTCCTAAATATGATCAATATCCTTTTAAAAAACTGCAAAGCATTGATCCTACTCTTCTTCCCCCGTCAAAAGTGCTATTCGCGAAAAGGTAAAACCAAGTAATGCCGTTTCACTAACATGGAAGAAAGCTAATTAGCAAACCCCACACCAAGAAACTGATCCGTTAAAACATGGATGTTGTATATGTAATGGAAAATACTATATCCAATGCTTTGAACTGAAGGACCCATGTGCCCTGCTGAATACCATGAAGTGGAAAATAATGAAGACAGAAAATGAAGATGATGCATACAGTAATAACAGCAATGACAAAGAGAACAATAAAAAAATGTGGTTTCAGACTGTTTGTGCATAATCTTAAGCTTCGTCAATAGCAGTTGAAAACATTAAGTTACAATTATCAATATAATCTCAAATATTTCAATAAAAATAAATTCATTATACCCATTGTAGTTGTGGTAAGATATTTTTTTCAGTGGTATTTGGTGGAATGCATGGTATAATAATGAATTTCTTAAGTTCGACATTAAAAAACGGTAAAAGCGTACCAGTTACGAAAAAATGTGTCATAATCGACCTTCTTTACAGTTACATTATCTTCAATCAAAAAAAGGAAAGCTCTACGATTAACCATAAAGAAATTACAACAGTTTTACTGCATGAACGTAAATATGGCATGGCGGCCATATTGATGACGTCATATATCACACCCCCACCACTGATTTTTACTAAGATATATTGATTCCATAGGGAAAAGGTTTTCCAAATTATCAATTGTTCAGATTTTACATTGTGAATTACTTCTGCTAACATTTAATTAAAAACTTGAATCATGACAAATAAAGTAAAAGTCTCAACCTTTAAAATCATGTCATTAATAATTACCTAAAAATTTAATATTTCTCTAGGACTTATTATTCTAAGTTGCCAAAGGTCAACTGGCTTGCCACTGATTTTATTAACTTACTTTGATTCTATGCTCTAATTTTAATTCTAATTGCACAAATGTGTCTTGCACGGATGACGCAAAATATGTTAATTTAGAGAAATCCTCTTAATACTATGCAATTAGGTTCAACATTTGTTCACATCTTTTATGATATAAATAGAAAAGTTTGATCAACTTGCACGATAAGATTGAATATTTCTTTGGACCATCCTAATAACCATTCGTCCGTTCAAACAGTAAAATTAACTAAGGAAAAGACTGCGTAAGCATTTATTAATTTTGGGGGAAATATATATCTTAAAGTTATCGGTAAATTTTAACGTATTCGACAAATCCTTTAGACCTCAGACAAGAACTCTTTCAAGCTTGGATTTTGCTCTTATTCAAAACTAAAATTTTTCTTACTCCAAACATCGAACATACCTACGAAATTAAAACGGTAGTGCTCTACATTGTCTCTGCAAGATACCAGATGCTAAAATCTATTTAATGTGTGTGCCATCTAGGAAACAGTATCTTCCTTCTAAGAGATAATTATGAAATCACGCAAAGCAAAGTATTTTACCAAAGTTCATGATAGGGAGGAATGGACCATATTTTGCTGTTTAAAGATTATTGCATATAAAAAGAGCAGAGAGGAATGGTTTAAGGAAATCTTGCAAAATTCATGAAGTAATACAGTCTTCCCTGGAGGCATCCTTGTCGGCGTTGTGAATACCTGGGATTCTCCAACTAAATATTACTAGAAGGATTTTTTACGTCAACACATGCACATGTGTAAATGCACACCTGCCGTGAGTACAGCAAAACCAACATCCTAGTACCGTACCATAAAAAAAATGTAAACAACTGACACCAATTTGACTTGTTTTCAAGGTTGATAATTTGTAAGAGTAACTTCCAGACATGAAGTCTGCATACAGACTCATGAATGGAGGAATTGTATACTTTGGTAAAACTACTTTCTTCTCGCCGCATAATGTACGTCTGGAAAATATACAATTTGTTGTGTTCATATTCGTAAAAAACGTTTTATGTATTTCTTTAAAAAAAACTCTTCATAATACAATAATACTTCTTTCAACACTATCATTGCGAACGCCCACATCAATAAGACAATCCGTATTTGATACCACTCCCACTACAAATTGTTATGTCATGCACGTAAACGAACACTGTCCTTCAAACAAAAAGTTGCACGCCACGCTTGCACTAAGTCATTATCCATTCACAGGAAACCTGTTCACCTCAACACCTACACAGTTGGCTTCTTTGTCTACATCTGCAGGAGCAAAATAAAGGATGATTTGTCCCTGAGGCGGGAAAAGATTCCGCGTACAGACACCTCAATGAATTTCAACGCGAACACCTCTGAAAGAGCTTCGAAATTTGCGAAAATCCTGAAGTTACACGAAACATGGAAACAAATTTCGACCATAAGTTCAGGAAGACCTTAGACAAAATATTCTCGAAGTTTTTAGCATAAAACCAACAATAAAAACCAAGGTCACCCAAAGAAAAAACAAATTGCGTATTCGGTTCTAACATATTAGCAATCAGATTAGTACATAGTGACTTAACTGAGTTGGACAGCGCATTTAGGACTACAGATTATTTATTTACTTACTTTTCAGTTTTATTTATTTCTGTAAGATAATGAATGGATATTTCCGCACAGATAAACGTCTCTCACTACTTGAATTGTATGTTTCGCGAGTTAGCGGCACGTGTAATAATTCCTTTTACACATAAAATTAAAAAGGTATCATCAGGAAAGAAATGCAGTAATTCTAAACAGGCTTTCATCGTCACCACTCACTGACAAATTCTACAGCTTCTGATTTCCCAAAATGCATTTATAAAACTTTGAGAACGGTAGCTATCTTAAACTGTTGTTCTTTGTTTTGTTTTATTTGTTAGTTTTGTATATTACTATTATTATTATTATGCTATGTTAATATCTAATAAATTGATTTACATACTAAATCTAAATTTAATAAAAATGCAACAAATTTTTCCCTTATTTTCTGTAACGAAGAATTTTCATAATTCTTAACTGATAGTGAACAATTTCAAATTTTGCCTAGAAAGGTTTTAGCGCGTAAGCATTTTGTGTTACGACGACTTACTATTTTGTATATTGAACAAAATGTCCTTTTCATGTTCTGCTAATTTACATTTACAAGTTTTAATCATAACACATGTATTCAAGCATAGAAATACAGTAATCAAAACCTTGTAAAGCCAAAACAAAACTCTATCTGAAGTTGTCAAATAATATTTAGTTTAGAACATTGTCTTTTTTAACGTTTGTGTACTGTGTATCTTCCTTCTGCACAAAAAAGCAGGATTTCTTTACTGGAACCTTTCTTCCTGGTAAGGATTTCTTGATGAAATCTCTCTCTTACGCGTCATTCACACAATAGAGTTCTCAACTAGTATATGATTATACAGAAACTGAATTTATAACCTGAAATTATATGCAAAAAACAACTGAATATAATTAAAGATGTGACGATCAAGGGAAATTATTAAAACCACTATTTTGTGCATATTAGATACAGTATTTTAAAGAAACCGCAGCCATTACTCTTTCTCATAAACACTAAAAACCACCAAATACGTAAACTGTTCACTTTAGTCAAACTCACGAATACGAGAGCTACAAGAGAAGTTTTACATTTTCCCGTTATGCCACACAGGTACCGATGATTGGTAATATACTAGGTTATTCAACATTACAACAGCCAAGAACTTGAAGGAAACAAATAATAAATTAGTTCTTGAAGTTTCATCATTTCACATATTTCTGTAATATATAAAGTTAATAATGTATTTCATTAATCTTAGGACAGGTAAGCATCAACGGTTCTATAATACGTAGTAATCGTGTTATCCCTGATCACTTTTCTTTGCATGCAAGATTTTACTTTGAGTCTCGATATAAGAGTTATTGAAGCCAACCAATAACTCGATATCAGTAGAGGTTATTTTAATGATGCAATAATTGCATGGTTTCATTTTAATAACACTGCGGTGAATTAATGAGTTTCAAGTATTCATTAAACTATGTCTTACTAAATAATGGCCGGTTTTACACAGAGAAAGTAATTTTTGCTTTTAGAAAAAATACGTACCTGTTAATATTGATCCTTAAATTATTGAATATTGCCTCTTGGTACCGGAAAAAATCTTTTGCTAAGTACTTTTCACCTTCCTCCGGAAGCCTTATTCGAGGAACAACTATTATTTTCTTCTTTATGGATGTCTATATTTGAACATGTTAATGTGAGAAAGGAGTATAAATACGAGTATATTAAACGAGGAAAGATTGTGTAAGGAGTTTACAACTTCGATGTCACTATGTTTTGGAATCTTGAATTTCAACTGTTGTGAAGTTCAGGAATAGAACTAAACGTTTATGGTATATCACTAAAAATTATTTTGTTCGGATACTCCTTCTCAAGCTAATGTTTGTGACCCAAATCCTAAAGTGTTCTGCAACCAGCAATACTCAACATCGTTGCAGAGTAGTATACATTTTAGGATACATGTCCTTATTTAAAAAAATATGCTTTTAAAATACATAAATATATTAAAGTAACAATGGAATATTGTATTGTCACCCGACTTACGTCGCTATGCAAAATTTCATCATTGTATGACGTCGGGAAAGTAGTTAAATTAACGTTGCAAGATTTGAGGACACCACGAACCGTTGTGAACTAAAGAAAAGTCTGTATTAATACAGTATTGATCTCTAAAAAATGTACCCACAATGCCTTCAAGATTCCTACAAACTAACATCCTTACAATTTAAAATAGTTGATTTCTTTCTATCCCAAAAGCCCTGTTTCTGAAGAATAACTGACCGCTTTTAACAACATTCCAACTTGTGTGAAACTGGATACAAGATGTCTTCAAGATAGTGATCGGAGGCGGAAAAGTAACACATTTGCTTGGAGTGTTCAAGAAGTGAAATGTTTTTCTTCTGTGGACGTGCTACATTTAATTAAATTGGCCCGGTCCAAAAGGTGAAGCTGGCCTCATAAGCATCAGATAAAACTGCTCAATTTTTTTTCCAAGATCAGAAACTGAAAATAGATAACATAATGTCTCTATTAATGAACCATCTTCTGCCTGTGGTAACTGAACTAAGGACAGCAGAACTGTTGAAATCAACAGGTGATCCCTCCGCCCTTCCCAAAACTTTCTTCCCATCAAGATTGTTACACTTTTATTCTTCCGTATCTTGCTTAAGCGACCCCCACAACGTTTATCAAACAAAGAATAAATTATGCACTAAGTACAAAATTGACTGCTCATCGCCTGTATTGTACGCTGCAATTGTGTTCAATAATTTTCTTTCAATGTCCTTAGCATTTACACAAAATATCATTTACTCCTCAAAGACGTCTTAAGAAGCAAACATTAATTTCATGAACTCTACCGCGTTTCCATTTAACAAGAGAAAAACGCTTGAAACCTGAGTTTTGTCTTCAGCGTTCGCAACTCTAAACCGGTCGACACACTTAAAATGGAAGCAAGTGCTGCAGGCGATGAAAATCTGATTTTCTTTTATTTTTATGACTCCTTACAACACGCAAATTAACCTCCTGAAAGACTGTCTTGATTAGCCTTCGATATCAGTTTAATGATTTCACTCTTGTGATAGCATTAGCACTAGCGTAGTTAAAGCTTAGATTTGAACAGTCTCACAACAACCGTCCAGGTTTATCTGTTTAGAAGTTGACATTAAGTTCCATAAACAGCACAAGTCAGTCCTCGACTTACAACGGAAGTCGTGTCGTGTGTTCGTAATATTAGTCCGTTCGGTAAGAAATATTATACTGCACTTCGTGAAGATTTTTTTAAATTTGGTGTACTTGATGTCCATACCCATGAGCCACTTTTCAGAAGGGGAGCCACTTGAAATCCTCCCCCCCCCCCAAATGGCGGTCATTTTGTAAAAAAACCCAAGGGCCATAAATGATACCTCGTTGGAAAGCTGATAAAACAAAGATTCCGGCGAGGTAACATTTATGCCCATCCTGCCTTATCTGTAGAAGACAACGACAAACGAAGACGAAATTTTTATTTTTTTAAAAAAAGAACTCAATTTTTCTGGAAAACGTGGGAAGCTGGCAACACTGGCATTTATCGTACGCCAACAAAAACCCACCAAAATATACCACACACATTCATGTCAAATATATCCAACAATCACAGAGATCGGTGCAATGCAAGATGAGAAAAAATAATTACTAGTAATACTTGAATAACTTCCTGTACTAAGGATTTGAAGGGAGAAAAATGACACTCAGGTGAGCAGCTCTAGTCACCTTTCCAGTGGCGGTTTTTCAGGTGAAGTTAGTGAAGCTGTACTTCACCTATCATTTTGTTCTTTCATTGACTAAATAAACAAAAATTGTTTCTGAAAGAAAATGAAGTAGCGTAACAAAATTCCAGCACAAAAACAAATTAAACTGTTTCCAATTTTGTATGCAGCATAAGTAAATATTCTAGCGTTAGAAGGCACCGTATTCTTACGAAGCTGAAAACGTTACTTTTATATACCTTCCAAAAAATCTAGCTATAAGTACTTTCTATGGCGGGAACAATTTTACCGTGGTGAAAATCTTTCTGTTGACGGGACGGTGAACTTCTGGTTGCCATGACAACCTAGACGCTGCAGGCTATACTGGCCAGTGCGAGAGAGCGTTGAGAACCTGCAATCTACTTTCAACGAAGTTACTTCTCTTCCGAGTTTCGGCTGTTCAGTGTGCAACTAAAGTAAATTTGCCCCACTGTATCAGCACCATGTGTACTTGTACAATTGTTCGTCTTTTGTTCATGTATGTATAGTGAAAGGGAATGACGATTTTGACATGGCCTTTTTGTAGACAAATATTCTTGAATAAGTATGTATATCAGAGCTGTAATAGACCTAGTGCCAAGTGAGTTAATTCAGGCGCACCATGCTAGATACAACAAATTAATTTGAAGTATTCTACTTCTGTTATGTATGAGCTCCTTGACTAAGCTATAGAATCCAGTCTCAATATATGGCTATGTTAATGATTGATTTTTATAAAATGCTAACCTCACGTAAAATGTACTCTGGGTAGAAGTATAATATTTCAGTTTACGATAACTCGATATATAAATATTAGAGATTTCACTGATTTGTAAGGCGTGGTGGAATGGATTTGCAGAATTACGAAGATGGTTATGGTTGGAACTAAAGGAGTGTTCGTCATACTTTATCCATATGTGTAAATATTAATTACATTTTTAATCCGAATATATAATTTAAAATATGCCATCCGCTACGTTCATTTTTTTCACCCTTATTTATACATGCCCAGTCCACGTCGCCTAGTGATTTTTCACCACAGATCATTGATAAGGAACCAGCACAAGTTCAATAAACCTTTGAACATCCATGCGTTCTGACATATTTTCATATTTCCTCCATTAATTCCT
>JAGDQP010001267.1:0-27550 GCA_022664845.1 Lepisma saccharinum | reverse complement strand
AAATAAATCACAGCCATATTCAATCCACTAGTGGATGAGGCCTCTCCCCGAAGGGAGGAGTTGGTCTACTGCTCCCACGCTGACCAGACGGGTTGGGAGAGGAGAGCCGAAGCTCTCACTGTGATCGCCACTGTCTTTTATTCACAGCAGCTCCCCAATTGTCCTCACGATGCTGGGTCAACACCGAAATATTTGAGCCCCCATCGGGAATCGAACCCGGGACCGCTCGCACTGAAGTCGAGCGCGCTACCGACTAGGCTACGCAGGAGCTATATATATATATATATATATATATATATATAAGAATATCTTTATAAGTTTGTAAGCTCATTTATAACTTCTCTTAATAAATATTGTTTTACGAGTTCCTGATTACAGCAGCAGAGTAATTTTGTGTGATTTTGACACATTAGGCCTAATATAATAGCCTCTGTATCTTAAGGAAAAATTAATTAATTTAATTGAACAGGTCACCCTCTAATTGCCTTGATCGTTTATTAGCAAGAATAAATATTCTAGAGGCACGGCATTTTTTATTCGTTTAAAGATTTCAAAACCATCACCTGAAAGTCAGTATCAATCTCGTTACGAGTGTATCTGAATTGAATTTTATTTATAGCCATGAATTTTAGTCATGTTTTGTCTACATTAGGCTAGGATAGGGAAGGTAGAAGAAGGAACTGTCCCAGCATCAAGCTGGTGCGAGAGCGCGAAGACTGGAAAAACATCAGCCAAGATGGCCAATTGGTGGGTTCGAAAGTAGGTGTTTCCCAATGGGATAGCAACTAAGGAACGCCAGCTCGGCTCTCGCTTTAGGTGTAATAAAATGTTCGCCAAGGGACGCCATTCTTCAGACGTATGACGAGATTAGACCTTAGATGTCAGTAATTTAAATGTAAATTAAACTAAACTTGAAACATTACTCTAAAATTGTGCACTGCATCTGAAAAATCACTGTGTACGTATTGTTCGAATAATACATTTTGAAGCAGAAAGTAAGCTGAATTTAGGGGAGCCTGAAAACTGAAAATGTCACGAAGAATATTTTAAACAGGCCATCATCTAATTTCATTCGTATTTTTTCTCTCTATCCATTGCCATCCTCTAATAGTAATCTTAAACTTTCAGCACTCAGCATGCATAAAGGTCCTTCAATGCTGGTTGTGTCTTTATGCAAATAATTTTTAGTTGAGAAAGCTATCACTTTTCCGCATTTACAAGACCTAGAATATAAGCCTAGTTATTCTTTCCATTTGCATTTCCACGGGATACAATTTTCATCACTGATTTTGTCTTTGCATGGCATTTAAGCAACTTTCGTTCAGTAGCTACCATCCCAAGTTTGGAAGTAGACTAGCATCCCGGCATTTGCTTAGTGTAGCTTACGAAAAACATCAATCAGGATGGCGGTCGCTGGGAACAATCCCAAGACCTTTCGATTGCTAAACCGACGATCTACCAACTGAGTTACGGCTGTTCGGTCCTTGTCACTAATGCACTGTACATTCATTTGAATCCGTCTAATATCGGTATTGGAAATGTGCGTATCAAACCACAAATGATGATAATACAACGTTACGTCGATGAGTATAGTACTCTGAAGAGGAGGACAGAGTCTCAGTTTAAATCCCTACGCTGCGATAGTTCATGCAACTGGTGTTTTAGTTTATTCCGTTCTTCCTGCTTCACATTTAAAAGGTGGAATGTTCGATTTGAAAATTTTAAGTTAGGCAGCTATTTAGTAGCCTACTCTTCTCAGTTAATAACCTTTATACAAATAAACAATAATATACTGTATAACTACACTATGCCTGTCTAGTACTTTATTCTCTGTTCTACAAGTGGCAAATTCTTCTACAAAATTAGCTTTGCCACTGCCGAATGACTTCTTGTAAATGAAATTTACCAAAGTACTGAATTTTTCTTGGGCGTGTACTAACATGGGCATGTTTGTTGTTCCCACGCTCAGTTGTCGGCGAAATTTGTCATATCTTCAACTATATTTACATATTTATAGTGCGTCCCAACTTTTAGCAGTTAATTTCTCTACAAATATTCATTTAATATTTAATCAACATTTAATATGATAAGCGGCATTACGGGTAAACCAGTCAGTCCAGGAAATTCGGGATGAATAGAGAGTGGGTACATTAATGATTTGGAAGCACTTCACTTACGATTTTGACCACGAGCCTCCACTGCACCTTTCTAATTATTATAAGACTGTAAATGATACCTTATTCGAAAGATTATGGAATGCAGATTCTGATGTGGGTATCACTGATGCATATCGTGTCCAATTTTTAACAGAAGAAGGCGAAGAAAGCGAATTTTTTTTAACTTGTTTTTTTTAGAAAACCTGGGACGGAAACAATACTGGATTATTGCACTCCAACAAATGGGAGGCTATTTTTTTTATCTTGCTTAAGGGAATGTGGATTTTACTCCGAAGCAAAGTTGTTTGGTACGTGGGGGAAACTTATGACAAATATATTGTGATTTGGTGTTTTATGGTGAATATTTCATAATTCTTTTAAAAAATGCATTTTTAGGTATATATATATATAACCGTAGGAATAACCAGGAGAGACACGAAGACAAATGAATGGATTCGCGCACAAACAAAAGTAGAGGATGTAATCAAGACTGCGAAGAAGATGAAGTGGAAATGGGCCGCTCACATAGCTAGACGAACAGATGGAAGGTGAACGATAAATGTATTACATTAGATTCCTAGGGAAAAGAAACGACCGAGACGACGTCCAAATGCAAGATGGGTAGATGAAATCAGGCGTTTTTCAGGAGCTACATGGATGAGGATAGCAGCAGACCGAGATATGTGGAAAGGGGGAGGCCTTCATCCAGCAGTGGATAGAAAACGGCTGAATATGATGACGGCTCTGTATGTATATATATATTGTCACGCGAGCGGCCATAATTTTGAAGATATTTGAACCAAATTTTAATATGTTATTTCTACGCTTAATAGCTCGGTTAAGTTCGTTGATGAGCAAAATTGGTCGCAATCTTGGATCCAAAATGGCCGTCGAACCCATTGTTGTATAGAATACACAGCCTAAACCGCTGGGGCTACTGAAACCAAATATGGTATAAAGGTACATCATCACTGTTTGATTAGGAAAATGTTACCTAATGAATTCAAAAACGCCATCTTGATACAAAATGGCCGCCGAACCCATTGTTGTAAAGAATACAAGCCTAAACGTCTGCAGCTAGACCTATCAAATTTGGTAACAAGGTACATACATTGTAACTTGTATGTTACTAAAATATTACATGATGTATCCAAAGACGCCATCTTGGATCCAAAATGGCGGACCTAAAAAAACATTTTTCACACCGTTTGAACTAGAAAAACGAAATTTGGCATAAAGGTGCATTATGACGAATAGTTTAGAGAAATATTACAACATTTGGGAATAGTTGCCATCTTGGATCCAAAATTGCCGCCCAAAATCCCATTTTGCACACCGTTTGAACTGGATAAATGAAATTTGAATTGAAGGTGTACCATCACAAGTAGGTCACGACAATGTAAGAGAACTTTCAAAAAGTCGTAACCTTGGATCCAAATTGGCCGCCCCAAAATCCCAATTTCCAAATCATTGAAGGCAGAGAAACTACATTTTCTTTCAAGGTGTATGACAAAGGGTAGGTTACAATAAATCCTCAATTCTCTGGACTAGGTATTTCCGCTAGGGGATCAAGGCACTGACCCCCAAATGTAACCACCCTGATAAGCAGCACGCAAAGCATGTTGTTGTAGTGTGTTTGACTTTAGAGGAAGTCTATCAAACAGCTTTTCTTCTGAAGTAAAGAGAAACTGTCTTACTTCATCAATGTTCATACCCACGCATTTCTTCTGGTACGGTACATGCAGATTACAAATTGTTCAAGTTCATATAGCACGTCATTTTGTAGTTCTGAAAGTGGAGCTGAAATGGCAGTAAAAGCAGAAGTTACTTTATCATAGCACTTCCACGGGTTCCAAGCACAGTTTGCCATGGGATGCAAATGCGGAAACTGTGTCACACCCTATAAACGCGTGGAAGCCCCGAAGGGCAAAATATTTTTTAGAACCAAGCGTTTCCGCAAGAGTGTGAATTGGAATGTACTGTCCAGATCCAAGTGAAATCCATAGGTCTTCACGACCCAAAGACTTCAAATCAAAGAAGAAATATACGGCAAGGACCAAAACGTCTGTATCAACGGTTCTTATGAGGACTGTCTTGGCCCCGTGGAGAACAGCATCTCTTGTGTGCATGATAACAGCATCTGCTTCTTCGTAAATAGTGAAGTTCAGATCAGCAAGATAAGTCAAAGTTGTTGCGGACCAAACATATTTAACCCCAATGTTAACTTCGACAGTTCTCACATTATCAACTACGTACTTTCCAAGGAAGGAAAAGAGATCGTTATTATTGTTATTAAGAAAATCCCACCAGTTAGGAGGTACAGGTGAGCCTGGTAAAATTTTTCGGCGAATTCCTTCACCTCTAGCTTCACGTATGGTACTCTTTATACTTTTCGCACTGTAGATATCCCAAACTTTGTCGATCCTTTTAGCAGAAACGTTCTGAACCAATCCCAAAATGTGCTGCTTGAACTCTCCACTCCAGTATTCTTCAAAGGTACGCGACACGCGTGGCTGAAGTAACTGGATAACAGCAGCTCCATCGCACACAAGGGCGCCACATGTTCCTGGAAATCTATAATCTTTATTTACCATCTTCAAGAGGTTCAAACAAATCTGCCTTCCCTAATGCGTGTAGAAGTTGACTACCAGCAGAAAGACTGAGGATATGGATTGTTTTCATACTTGAAGCACATCAAGTTTTCTGTTCAAACGCACACTTATACATCTCTGGAAAAGGTGTAGGTCATTCTGTAGATTATGAAGTTTACTCTTCGTAGACGAACGAACTCTGTTGCACACAAAGAATCTTGCTTTCTGTTTCTTCATGGCTGAAAAAATGTTTTCAGTAGAACCTTCAGCAAGCCTTTTCTTTTTATTTATAATTAAGTTTCAGATACAGTTGGAGTTGCCATTTTACACAGAAAGTGAATAACATTGCAACAAACTAAACAACATTTCTACAAACTAAGTAACATGAAATTAAATTTTAAACAACACATAACACAGCAACTGATATCATAACATGACGATTATAATACACAAAAGGAATAACTCTGATATTGGTATTTAGCATTCAGAAAGGGTTTCCAGATCCGAAAATATCGATATTTAAATCAAGATTATTGTATATAATTACTTATCTATGGAATAAGGAGCGCTGCAGTATACTTAGCCTAGGCATGGTACAATGAAGCAGATTATTATTTCTGGTTATTCGCAAGGGAACACGGAAGTAAAAGTTAGATATCAACTCTCCAGTTCTAAGATTCCCGTTAAGTATCTTGCATAAGTACATCAAATCTGCCAGCTTGCGACGAGAAGAGGGAACGTGGAGACCAAGAACGGATAACTGGTTTGCTTAAGCTACATACTGATGGTATTCTTCTTTTGACTATAGCAAGAAAAAAGTTCAGAATAGAATCAATATGAGATAGATTAGAAATACTAGCGATGTTCCAAATTTGGGAGCAATATTCAATTTTAGGGCAAATGAAGGTTTTGTAGAACATAATAAATGAAGGTCTTGACCAAGTAAGCGCATAGAACTGTTAGTTATAGAAGTCACGTGATCAGCAAACGTAAATCTTTCATCAAATACCACTTCAAGGCCCTTTTGAGAAGAAACTTTAGCGATAGGATTATCTTCAATGATATAGGCAGATGGGATTTGATTCCTCTTTAGAGAAATGGTAAGAAAAGAAGATTTTGAGGGATTTATTTTCAAGTTCCACGCATTAACACCAGTCCAAGAGGTCAGAGATGGAATTCTGGAGATCAGCAACATCCTGTAATTATCTGATTTCTAGAAAAAATTACAGTCGTCAGCAAATAGAAGAATTTGGGTTTTAGATGATGAGAGATCGTCCATATATAGAAGGAAAAGGAGAAGGACCAAAACACTACCTTGAGGTACAACAAGGAAGAACGGGAACAAAATTAGAAGATGATACAGAAAGAACAACACGTTGTTCGTGGCCAGTGAGATAGTCTCGCAATAATGAAAGGAAGTTACCATGGCTATTGAATCGGTGAGTTAATTTATAAAAAGATGATGATTACAATCAATTCTATCGAAAGCCTTACTAAGATCTAGATAGATGTGACATCAAGTTGTGTGTAATTGGATAGGTATTGTGTAGCATCAGAGAATAACGAGGACAGGTTGGTAAGAGTGGAACTACCAGGAAGAAAGCCATGTTGAGCAGAGTCTAGATAAGGTGAGACAAAATTATAAAGTCTATCTTTGATGATTCCTTCACACACCACAGACAAAATACATAAAAGAGAAACGGGTCTGTATGAAAAGACATGGGTCTTATCTCCAGATTTCAGAATGGGTATAATATTAGCCTGCTTCCAAGAAGGAAGGAGAAACAAAAGACTAGTCGAGTTCAATGCCTTTGCGTTCAGCATCTCTCAACATCTTTACGGATTCAGCATCGCTAACAACGCGATTATCCAGCGAGATTAGGTCACGAGAGGTTTCCTCAAACGGATTACCTACACTACAGAAAGATGCCTTCAGTTTAGTAACTTGGTGAACAAACTTTTGTTGAAAAGAACTGTACTGTTCGTGATGCATTGGAGTCTTTTCGGGCTGTGACTTCATCGCACTTGTGAATTCATTCACCAACGGCTGTATTTCTGGACCAGCTATTGCCCATCTTCTCAGTGCAGCTGATACCTGAAGAAGACCAACAGCTCCTCCCTCGATTTTGACATTTTTGTTGTGTTGTTCATGGGTCTGGTCTATTGCAATAACAGAAAAAGAATTTAGAGACTTTCGTACAACAAACTTTCCAGCGTGAAACTCAGCATCAACTGCAGGTGAAGGTAAGGGAAGCTCTTCTACGTCCTTTACGTGAACAGATAACCATTTGGCATAATGTTGATGGTCAAACAGAAAAAAAGGGTAACAGACTTGAGACATCCCTTCAAGAGGTCGTACAAACCTTCACGGATAGATCGAACAAAACTCCGCTCCACAACCACTTTGACTTCTCTTGCTGATCTGAACTGTACTGTTTTCGAACAAGCAGATGGACGTGTTATCATGCACACAAGAGATGCTGTTCTCCACGGGGCCAAGACAGTCCTCATAAGAACCGTTGATACAGACGTTTTGGTCCTTGTTGTATCTTTCTTCTTTGATTTGAAGTCTTTGGGTCTTGAAGACCTATGGATTTCATTTGGATCTGGACAGAAACAATGGTACATTCCAATTCACACTCTTGCGGAAACGCTTGGTTCTAAAAAACATTTTGCCCTTCGGGGCTTCCACGCGTTTATAGGGTGTGACACAGTTTCCGTATTTGCGTTCCATGGCAAACTCAGTGCTTGGAACCCGTGGAAGTGCTATGATAAAGTAACTTCTGCTTTTACTGCCATTTCAGCTCCACTTTCAGAACTACAAAATGACGTGCTATATGAACTTGAACAATTTGTAATCTGCATGTACCGTACCAGAAGAAATGCGTGGGTATGAACATTGATGAAGTAAGACAGTTTCTCTTTACTTCAGAAGAAAAGCTGTTTGATAGACTTCCTCTAAAGTCAAACACACTACAACAACGTACTTTGCGTGCTGCTTATCAGGGTGGTTACATTTGGGGGTTAGTGCCTTGATTCCCTAGCGGAAATACCTAGTCCAGAGAATTGAGGATGGGATAGTAATGGCAACAATTGCCAGGTGAAATGGACATCTCTTTCTCAAATCTGGCAGGGCAGTCGTGATTTTTTGAAGTGTGGATGTAAAGCAGATTGCTCTCCCGACGCTTCATGCTGGAATGCGTGCCTCTTCTATGTGCCAACTGCAAGAACTAATCCAACATGATGATCTAGGTTTGAATTTTTTTTTCAAACTTTACATATTTTAATGTCAGACCGCGAAAAGATCAGCTTTATTAATAATATGAACATAAAATAAGTAGTTGTAACTAAATTACAATGGTTTGGAATGATCTTGCCACGAATACATTCTTGGATAGAAATTTCATTTCTTGATCTATTTCTTGGTATTCAATTACAGTATATTATATTTCTAATTTCAAGCAGTTATCTGTTCTAGAAATATCAAATATTTGGCATGATGGATAAATAAGTGAATTAATTAATTAGGCTGTACGTCTTCTTGGATATACTGTATTAAAAAGAACTAATGCGCTGCAACTATTTTGCAGTCGTCAAGATTCAGATGAGCCAGAAGGAACTCATATGAAGACGGATGACCTCTACAAATAGAACCCAATTACTGATTGGAGATCTTTAATATTTCACACAAAAACATGTATGAAATGTAAACTAAACAGGTATGTTAGAATATCGATGAATTTAGTTGAAATATTAGTTTCAATTTAAAAAAAACAAGTGTGTTTTTTTAAAGAATTATGAAATATTCACCATAAAACACTAAATCACAATATATTTGTCATAGGTTTCCCCACGTACCAAACAGCTTTGCTTCGAGTAAAATCCACATTTCCTTAAGCAAGATAAGCAAACATAGCCTCCCTTTTGTTAGAGTGCAATAATCCAGTATTGTTTCCGCCCTACGTTTTCTAAAAAAAATAAGTTTTCTTTTAATAATTCGGCTTTCTTCGTCTTCTTCTGTTACAAATTGGACACGATATGCATCAATGAAACCCACATCGGAATCTGCATTCCATAATCTTTCCAATGAGGTTTCATTTACAGTCTTATAGCCGCTCACCTGAGTCATTTTTCTCCCTTCAAATCCTTAGTACAGGAAGTTATTCAAGTATTACTAGTAATTATTTTTTTCTCATCTTGCATTGCACCGATCTCTGTGATTGTTGAATATATTTGACATGAATGTGTATGGTATATTTTGGTGGGTTTTTGTTGGCGTACGATAAATGCCAGTGCTGCCAACTTTTCAGAAAAAAAAAATGAGTTTTTTTAAAATAAAAATTTCGTCTTTGTTTGTAGTCTTCTTCTACAGTAAGGCACGATGGGCTTACATGTTACCTCGTCGGAATCTGTGTTTTATCAGCTTTCCAACGAGGTATCATGTATGGTCTTATGATAATACTGAAGGTGACCAGGGGCGTAAACGTGAAAGTCTACGATTTTTTACAAAATGACCACCACTTCGGGGGGAGGGGGGATTTCAAGTGGCTCCCCTTCTTAAAAGGGTCCCATGGGTACGGACATAAAGTACACCAAATGTGAAAAAATCTTCACAAAGTGCAGTATTCGTGAAAAATTTGTCGCTTGCCGGCAGGACTTACGGGGGCGAACAAAAATATATTTTCTGAAATTTTACGGTTTCCATTCCTCTATTTGGTTATGTCGGTCGGCCACCACTACCAAAACTTCAGTTTCTCGTAAGCCGTATCCGATTCACAGTTTTCATATCAGTTATATCTCTGCAAAAAGGCGGGACGGACGTAAGCCATAGTGCTGTAACCGCCCATACAAGTCATTTTATCTTATCGGCAAAATGTTCACTTTCTCATTTGCGAAAATTGGTATCTCTTCCGCCTATCAAATTAACATTTCTTTAACGATCCTACAGTTGATATTGGAACATGCACTATATCAAAATCTTTTAATACAAACATTGTTTCGCGTCTAAAGTTACACTTCTAGTAACCATAAAAAGTTAGAGGTATTGTGTATACCTCTAACAATGTAAATTCAGACCGCAATCGCAGGTAGTTAAGCATGCTGAATAGATTTCAATGTCATAACTTCGATGAAGCGAAACACTACCACATAAATCACAACCATTATCAACTTTGATATTTGAGGCCTTTAGGCATCTTTGGCTTAGGCTGAAATACGGTACGGAGGCAGAGAATGTGGGAAGTTGGTCAGCGCCCAGTTTCCAGGTACCATCTTGTTATTATCCTGGTGTGACAAATAATCCGGAAAATCTTGACAGGATAGTCTGGAACAGGGGTCAATCAAATGACCTTTTTGAATGCAAAGACAATGCTCTACAAACTGAACTACGGTAATTCGGTACTTACTATGAAGCAGCGCAAAATTAACTATGGCCCTCACGTGAGCAATGGATAAATTTACCTGGCAACTGGGAGTAATCCTAACTATATATCTATTTGTTAAGCTTCAGATATAATTAGAACTGCCATTGTACACCGAAACTAAATAACACTAGTTTATTCGCAAATATGAGAGATATTGAAATTACGAGGCATCAATTAGCCCCAAGACACTAATTAGTAACATAGAGACTACGTGTTCAAATTCCAATACTAGGAAACAAAAGTAGCATATTTCAGTTTCGCCCTTTTATTACTGGTGATACTTTGGTGCACTAGAAGCACAGAATTCAAATCTCAATGGGACTACTACTAACATAAAGGGTACAAAGAACATCCGGATGATCCCTAGTTTTAATTGAATTTTCCGAATATGTATGTATTTGATCGGACCAAACTGCTTCTTATTAAATCGGGCAAAACTTTGTATTCGTTGCTGTATACGTTATTTCAAATGTTTTCAAATTGTGTCCTAAAAATCTGGATGTGATGAAACAAGATGTGCTTAATTCAGTAAAAACAGAACGACAACGAGCTGACACTACTTTACTTGCATTTTACAACTGTAATGAGTTTATAATTTTAGAACAGTTCTGCACGTTCTCAAAGAAACAAAAGGAATATCTAGTAGATAGCAAGCACATGCAACGTACAAGGAGACATAAGCAAAACAGCTTTCTTTCGTCGTCGCCTAATTCTTTTCAAGGAAGGAACATAATCTGATGCAAATTACCAAGTCAAATGCTGGAAATGAGGAGGAAAGAATCATCTCGCTTTGTGAGAAAAAAAAAGGAAAGTTCCTTCCCAACAGCAAAGGAGAAGTGACACTCGTCGTTAACATAATGCGAAAAACAAATTCTATACAAAGCTTTAATCACAAACCTATAAATATTTATATAGGTTATCTCCAATCACTACTTACGAAACATCTATTATACATTAAGTAAATTGTTCACTAATCCTTTTATGAAGCCCTGAATAAGGCTAATTTCTCATGTTCTAAAGAATGGAACGACTTGATTTTGGAAGTAAACTTATTTTCACAATTACATTTCAAAACAGCGCGTAACCAATTGACAATGACACCACTAATTACTCGTTCTCCGTATCCAGCAATACACTAGACGCTTCAACGATTAAAGTATCAACAACTCAATCATGTGGTGGCATTAAAGACAACACAATACTTCGGCTGTAATTCGCTACAACGAAACATATAAAACAAACACTTCAAACTGTACTTATTTATCTCGTATTCGCATCCAAGTTTTCTCCATTCTAAAGCAATCATCTGTAATTTCTTAGATCTGCCCATATGTAGAAGCGACGCCAAAAATTAATCCACTAAGTTTGAAAAAACACGCTAAATTGTTGGTTGACTCCCAGTAAATTGGTATGAAACTACTGCATTCATCCCACTGCCCAGAAACTGGCCCCAAACGGTATTTATTTAAGTATCAGTATAAAAACTCTTTCGGGGTAAAGGGAAGAGTGACGCAAGAATTCTACTCACAAAACAAGTGATATCCATTTTCCGAGTGATTTTCTTTGTGTCACTCTCGTGGAAGTGTTTCCTTTGTAATAAAATTAAGATTTAGTATCCTCGATTCCGCCATAGTGACAAAAAATCACTCGCAAAATGGATAGCACTTATTTGGTGAGTAGAATTCTTGTGTCACTCTTCCCTTTACTCCGAAAGGGTTATTATACTGGTATCACTTACTTTGTAAGGCTGTCTGTTAAAAAATAAAGTGCATGGTCTTCATGCAAAAGAACGATTTTGGACCATGGTTGGCTCCGTATCTCGAAAACGGTAACTCCTATTTAAAAATAAGCATCAATCTGCCTCTACGAGCTGCTCAATTGACCCTCAAAACCCCCTGGTATCAACCATTTTGGGCTAAAGCAAAAATACAGCCAGAAAGACAGACACGTTTCTAGCATTTTTGAAAATTCTGTGAATGGGGAAAAGTTATAACTTTTGAACCCCTTCACCGATTTTGACACGTGATACACCGTTTGAAAGGTATTGAAGCGTAGATTACGATCCCGAAGTTTCGGCCGCCTATATGGTCTGGGGGTTAGTGCTATCATCAGAAATGTGAAATCCTGAATTTTTCTTCGAACCAGTTTAGGGGGTCCCCGGGAGATCGGTGTGTGTGTGTGTGTGTCTTAGCATAGCAAAGAGCTTTTAAATGCAAGTTCAAGCATCAAAATCGGGCTTTTAGTCCGCTAGATCCGAAATTAGCTGTATACATAGTGTACCGCTAACAGAGTCCTTTGTCAGCGTCACTCGAAGAACTACAGTTCATGATTCACGCAAGGCTTTCAAATTAATTTCTACAACTACGCACTCAAAACCTATTATTAATTTCTTTCCCTATACCAGGAAATTACTTCAAAATACTAATGACAGATTCCTTAGTCAACTCCTAATAAGTGCAAGATAATTCCACGCTAATACCAGCAACTATTTCAGCCACTGGCTTGCTGATATGATTACCGTGACAAACCAACCAAGTATTAAAGAAAAATTTAAGCTAATTACTAACAACACCGAGATCTACAATAAACGTGTACTATAAAAAGTAATTTCCGTGAAAAGCAGAAACATCGAACTGTCAATATTCATTGGAAATTTACAACACAAAACTGAAGTGGCAATTTAAAAAACTGTAAAACCCTTATTATTCAAAGTCAATTAGGAACTAATGTGTGTTTAAAAGCCGTTGCACAATAAATTTACGAGACAAGTATTTGCCTTGTGGTTGGATTATATACCTCATGAATTTACAAAGTTAACTACATAATGGACTGAGGTGAAACTAATACCATGGACTCAAATCAGCACCAATAAACCAACATAGTTTATCAATCAATACCGTTAATTCAGCCGACAGAGCATCTTCGTTCCACTGCGATTATATACAACGTTAGTTTACATAATGAAATTCCTGCGGTACGTCACAGATACAATATGCTTGTATACTCCCTTGGATACAAATAGTTAGATCGTATTTATTTATGCGTTGCATCTATTTACCATATTGGCTAGAGTGAGAATTTCGACAGAAGGAACTTTTAATAAATTTTCTGAAACGAATTAACATGAAATATCAAATAAGACATTTCATAACACTTTCACTATTTATTCTTCTTGTCTCACAATAGTTATGATATTTTTCTTTGTAAAACAACTAAGTTTTCTTTGAATCACTCAAATATCTTCCCTTTGATTGCACAGAACAATTTCCATTGAATCTGACTTACAGAAAAGAACGATCCTATGCAACACTAGATCCGAAGATGTTTGAGTAATTAAAACGGAACTCAGTTGTTTTACAAACAAAATTATCATTACAACTACTTGTAAACACGGAGGGAAAACAGTAAACGTGTAATAAAAGGTTTGCGTTATTACGATTTCAGCACGTGACGTGAGACGATGTATGTGTCAAATGTATTACCATCTGTTCCAATGCTTACTACATTTACTGCTACAGTAAGAAGATATCCTAACAAATTTGGAAACGCACATACGTAAATAACTTTTTCCCTCTGAGGTGTTCTCTGCCTTTTGGTAGTAGACGTCTCGTTTTTCTTAATGTTGTTGATTGTCTTTAGTTTTCTCTTAAGGAGTATTACGCGACAACCTCCGAACCAAAGCGGGCTTCACGATCTTCCCAAGTAAATTCCCACTCTTCTTCTAACTTATGTACTAAATGTATGTAGTATTTGGTAACCTCCTTTGATACCGCTTTCCGCAGAACACTTGTGGTGGTCTCTTCGAAACTGACTGGTGCCTTGTTGAACTCGACCAAATTCAAGTCAGGTTTCTGGAATCTTATTAAGTCAGTTTCAGGAGTGAAGTCCGGTCTGCTATTTCGTATCCCTTTACTGATCTCTGACTCGTAGTCCTGAGCAACATGCAGTTTGTATAGCAGCTTGAGCAGTGTTCTGAAGTGTTCTTCCTGGTCATCTTTCACCCTATAATGTGACCTAGAGGGATAAGTTCCGCACTGTTGGCTTGCTTGAGAGCTTCCTGATGGGGTCGACATATTTATATATTTCGCTTCTCTCTACACTGTTTCTATGTTGTTCAACCTCCTTGTACTGTATGTCGTCCAAGGTGTCGTTCAACCCTATGAGCCTGGTGGCGAAGCAGAGATTACATTATTTCCTTATTATGCACTGTTGTGTTTGAACAGTAATTTTTTCCTGGGGTAACTGAAGCGGGGTGCCCAGAGCACCAAAAATACGCCGCCGAAAAGTTCCTATAGTGGTAAAAAAAATAGCATCATATGCTCGGAAAGAATAAACATGCCGCTAATAGTGTGCAACACCCCCACCACCACCAGAAAGGGAAGAATATTGTTGGTTAAATAATTAAATAATATAAAAGCATTAAAAAATTATTAAAATTCCGAAAAATAAAGTTTCAGTACATAAGCTCACTTCAAGGAATCACAAATTGCAATACTGATTGGTTCAAATCACAAGCAAAAGACCGGTCACCGAGTGGATATTTGGCCACCGGATCAATTGGATCAAGACTTAATCATCGCGTTGCCAGTTGAGTCAGTCTAGTGATTTTGGTCAAAACCGAGGCCCGACTTATTCGGGTTAAGACCAGGTCACTTTAGTTTCAGGTCAGACCGAGTCACTAAGTGAACAGAAGTGACCCGGTTTCAGCTCTGGAGACATCTGTAGGGGTGATATCCTCGAATCGAAGAATACGTTAGCTGGTGTTAATGGTGTTCGGGCTCCAAGCCTCGATCAACACGGTGAAATATACAGACATCATGTAAAAATGTTTGAATCTACAAATTTTCTGAAATTTCGACCAGAAAGACCTATGATGTTCGATTTTCTAGAAGCTTGTTGGGTGTTTTAGTCTATGCCGCCTTATTTGATTTCCAAGGCAATGGCAACCATATTTGAATTCAGGGTACTTTTTTTTCATCAGTAAAACTAGCTAGGTTGCTTAAAATTTCGCAAAAATGTCATCACTGTCATTTTTTAAGCCTTCTTCGAAATTTGGTCTAGTCTAATATGTAAACCACTGTTTCCGGTTTAACCGAATGAACCTTGATCCCATCAATTCGGTCAAACGAAACTAGTGTATTTCAAATTGATGACTGCTAAATACGGAAGCATTATTCGGTATACAAATGAGAAAAATCTGCAATACGAAAATATCTCCTTATTTTAACTGAAGATTTGAAACAACGGGAAAAACATTTAAAATGCGACATTCATGATGCGTGTTTAGTCACTTTTATTCAGCGAGTCGGATTCAACAAGATGAAAGACCTGAATACTAGCTTGTAAATAATTTAAAGTTTTTTCTAATATCTTTTCACCAACACGAAGCTGCTGAAACCTCTGACAGAAGGTCTTGCTTATGAAGAAATCACTTTCCAACAAGGCTATGTATGAACTAGCGAAGTACTACGTTAAAGAAATAATTTGCACACGAACAAGGAAAACGGAAGTAAGTTACCATTATAACTCGTAAAGAAAGAAAAAATCTTACATTCGACAAAAAGAAAAGAAGAATAAAATCCGAAAGACTCCTTTCAACACAAAACAAAATATTGCTCCAGAGAATGGCAGTCATTTCTGATTCAGGAAGATCTCCTAAAGGTGCTCCTAAAGCATGAGCATCTCATAATATACACAATGTGGCTATTTGAAATTGAGACATTCTTTTCCTCTGTACAAGTGTTCTGTAGTGCAAACAAGTGAGGGATACCTCACGCACAATCAGTACAAAACTCGTTGACTTTGAGCAAGATTACCGTGTGTAGCATTGTTGAGTGTGGACACGTGTCGTATTTCTAATATGGAGCAAAGAGCGAACATCAAGTTTTGTGCGCGCCTGGGTTACACTGCTACGGAAACAAGTGTATGGGGGCAATTGCTTATCCCATGCACGTGTATTTGAATGGCACGAGTCAATTGAAGATGAAGAGCATTCGTGTGAAGAAAGGACGGTGTTGGAGAAATTGAAGAGTTACTGAAAACCGAAGTGGTACACTTCGAATGCTGGCTGAAGAGTTAACGGTGAACAAGGAAACTGGAGTCAAGTACTGTAAAGTTTGATTGATGCAAAGAAAAACACGTGGGAGACCCGATTATCGGGGGATGATGGCAGGTGGCGTCTGCTTCATTACAATACCCGCAATCACAAACCTTTGATTGTAAAGTGCTTCTTGGATCGAAATGGAATGTGTTGGCACAACCTCCCTATTCACTGGATCTGACCCCGTGCGACTATTTTATATTTTCTGCTGATGAACTGAAGCCTGCACACAAAAGATCGTGGTTTGATGACGTAACGACCATCAAGAGGGCACGATAAGGGTTGTAAACAGTATTAGAGTCAGCGCGATTTCGGGAAGTCTATGAGAAAGCGTTAGGCCGCGTATTCATTGGAAGACTTTTGTCGAGAGACACGCAGACTCAAGTCTGCCGACAGTCTTGGATTCCTCCACAGACCGATCGCGGTCAGTTTTACGACAGAAGTCTTTGGATTTTTGTCTCCCGGCCGAGATGGAAGACACAGACAAGGGTCCTCTGGTGTGGACAAAAATGTATTCCACGGTTGCGTTTGGTGCTTCTGCTACCCTCTTTCCAACCCCTACCAGATGACCCAAATATGGCACAGAAACATGTAATACAAAACATACAGTACAAAAATATTGAAATAAATAAAATTAAAAAGATATTCATGCACAATAAGACAAAATTTTAAGACTGGGTTTTAATTGATTAAAAAATTATTACATTCGTTCGTTGAAAAAAATCTATTAAGCTGTATAATAATAATAAATTTTTATTTTGAGGAAAAGCTATGAGTTAAAATCTTTCCATAATCTATAATAATTCGTTCGTAATCGGCCCCACTGAAAAGAGAACTTTGGGTACGCGTCTGAATGTGAACTAGTTGCTTTCACACAAAATTTGACATTAATTACGAGAAAGTAAATTACATGTTAGATTAAGTTTCTTGAGAAAATATTTCTGGTTCATTTGCAAGCACACTTATTTTTTCACCAAATGCAGCTTAAGAACGTTGTTAACGCTATTACAGTCAATTACTATGCTCAGTGTTCGATTTTCCGGAAGGAATGCCTAGAATTTTCCCTGATGCCTGAGGATTTCATCCTCTGTTGTTGATCCTGAATATTATCCCAAGCAGGTATAAAGAGACTATATTTCTACCCAAATTGTTACTAAGTTATCACTTACCAGTAGCCACTAGTTTTAGTCCCCCTGGATCATTCCATACCGAATCAACCAATAAAAAATAGTTTTAGACCTTAGGTTTTACAAAATGTGTGATATTTGGTAATTGTTCATTCATAATTATAATAAAAATACGAAACTTCATGTTTTTGTCACTTTCGGTTTTTGAGGTATAAATTGTTAAAGATAAAAAAAAATCGACGATTTTTTACACCTTTTGAAACCTTCAAGAGCCCGAAACTCAAAAACTATTTGTACTGGACATCTCAAACTTTAACCATTCGTTTCAGAATTTCAAGAGCTGTAATTTTATATATTACTTGATTTGATTAGATCAATCTTTATATTTTTTAAAACTTAAAAAAAAAATATTTAAAAGCTCAAAATAGTATTTTTTATTTTTCTTGAAAAAAAAAAAGTTCAATGTGCTTCTGATTAGAATGTATGTGCAAAATTTCATGATGATATTTCAATGGGATCATGTTGGAAAAAAAAAACTAACATAAGTACATAGCCATTTATGTATAACGTGTATAATTAGCTTAAACGGCAGTACGCAAAATAGCTTTTAGCAAAGTAAATTTAATTGGTTAAAGTGTGATATACAGTATCTTCATTTCAGTTCTATTGGAGAACAAGCCGAACCGCCGTAGTTCAGTGATAAAGCATTGTTGTAGCATTCGCGAGGTCGTTGTAAGGTAAAATGGATTTTATGGGCGTTAAAAGCACTATGGTTTACGCCCGTCCCGACGGAAACTCGTGGGTTCGATTCCAGCGGCAGACCATCATGACTAAGGTTTTTCCAGTTTTTATCTCAGTCACAACAGGCGAGCACCTTCAATATAGGTCCCGGCCCACACCTTCCTGAATCCTCCCCCTGTCACGGCCAGACCCTTAAATGCCTAAAGGCCAAAAATATCAATTTTTAAAAAGTCAGTAAGAATTATTTATTTACAGGCTAATAAACCTACCACATTTACTACTTTATTATAATAATAAGGCGGTAGGTTCATTAGCCTGTAAATAACTAATTTCAAACTAATAATTCTTACTGCCTTCTTTTAAATACAGACATTAAGCTGGACTGATTAGATTTTACTAGTTTTGTTCAACAATATTTTTAAAATTGAATTATATTTATGACTTTTAGGCATCTAAGGTTCAGGCCGAATAACCAAATATCTAGTGATGAGCACAAGAGTCTTGGTCTTGCAGTTTTGGTCTTGGACTTGCATGCAAGACCAAGACCAGGGATACCGATGCAAGACCAAGACCATACATGCAAGACTCGCGCAAGACCAAGACCAGCATGCAAGAGTCTTGCACACGCACTATTTGAATATTTTTAGAACGTGGAAAGAAGGGGAAATCATTATATCCTTCACTTGAATTTCTTTGGCTTCTGTAAAAATACCGCTGGAGTGAAGGAGTTCCTAGTTGAGCAAACCGTGTGAGTGGATCTGAGAATCGTGTCGCTGTTACTGTAGCATACTAAACTAAACTTACAATGTACACTTACTACTGGACACTAATCTTACAATAGAAGAAAAATGTTTCTGTTAAGGATAATTTGGATAACGGGTAAAAAGAAGTCTGATGTCCTGGCTTTTCTGATGTTAGGTTTGTCGTGGTATGATTTATAAATTCAGATAAAGGTTAATTATGGTCAGTTCAGAGTCTACTGATTTGTGTAACCAAGTCTTTGTGTTCTAAGCTACTAGTCGATGTTATAAAATGTCTGTTCATTTGTGTTATTGAAAACTGAGTTCTGTTCTTTGTGTTATGCTACGGAGAATTGAGTCTGAATAAAACAACAGTTTTGCAGTACACTTGGTAATTGTTTGTCACCTGTAGATAAAGTCGGGAGGAATATTAATAGATGTGTGCTATGGTTCTGGATACAACGTAAAAGTTACTTTAGAGTAAGCTAGAGGTAACAGGCGTGTGGGCTTGTATTGAGCAAAGAAAGACTTCAAATTCAGCAAGTTTACTTTGATACATTTGTTCCACAGCAAAGTATTGGTCCACAAACTCGTTAGTAATTTTACCGAGCGGCCGTAGATGAGTTGGAAGAGCGCTGGCGTCTAGGGACGGACAAGTCGAGCTAAAACTCGATTCCACTCGAAACTCGACTCGAATTCGAGTCGAGTTTTGGGTCAAGCCAGAGGTAATTTTCTCGAGTCAAGTCACTATTTTTCGGGTGGAGTTGAGTTTGATATTTGGTTCGCCCGTGCGACTCGTTTTAGCTCGGTTTCAGAACAGGTAAAATAAGCCAAAAATAGACCCAAAAAATCCTGCATTCATGAAACTTTGGTAATAAGTTTGTAAAGTATGCCCAGTCCAAACCACTGAAGCTAGACAAACAAAATTTGATATGTTGATGTATCATCAAGAGTAGATTACGGGAAAATTACAAAATTTGGAGAAAATCGTCATCTTCAATCTAATGTGGCGGACAAATTATATATATATATGAGCTCCTGCGTAACCTAGTCGGTAGCGCGCTCGACTTCAGTGCGAGTGGGGGCTAAAAAAATTTCGGTGTTGACCCTGCATCGTGAGGACAATTAGGAAGCTGCTGTGAATAAAAGACAGTGGCGATCACAGTGAGAGTTTCGGCTCTCCTCTTCCAACCCGTCTGGTCAGCGTGGGAGTAGTAGACCAACTCCTCCCTTCGGGGAGAGGCCTCATCCACTAGTGGATTGAATATGGCTGTGATTATATATATATATATACATACACACACACACACGAGGGTCATTGCAAAAGTCATGGCAACTTTTTTTTTTCGAAAATGGTAACGAATAAAAATATTCTGAAATATGCAAATGGAAGGTGAGTTCATATGTAAACATTACATGTAGGGAGATGGAGGAACACACACATCACCATAAAGATATAGCACGAGAAAAAAGACCAAAAAAATTGTCGTTGCAAACGTGTTTTACTGTCAATTGCATCAGTACTGGAGAATGAACTTATGAGGATTAAGTGGGACATCATAGGAGTATCAAAAGTATGGAGGAAGAACGAAGAACAGTTGGAACACGTTCTACTTCAAAGGAACAGAAAATGGAAACCCTACAAGGGTTGGCTTTATAATTAATAAAGACCAGAAATTGAAGGAATTTCAGATAGAACCGCACGAGCATTAATCAAGTTAAAAAAGAGATACGGTATGGAAATTATACAGGTATATGTTCCAACAACGTCACATCCGGAGATACTGAAAACCTATAGGAGATACAGAGGATTTTGGATAGTAGCAAGTCACATTACAAAATTGTAACCGGAAGCTTCAATGCGAAAGTAGTAACTAAGCAAAGCAGTGACAAGGAAGTGGGGAACTTTGGATTTCGCAACTGAAACAAGAAAGGAGAGAAGTTGGTGGAATTCTCAGAAGCCAACAGAACAGGCTGTTCATTTCCAATATTTTTTTCAAGAAACAACCCCAGAGGAAGTGGACATGGATAGGTCAAATGGAACTAAAAACGAAATAGACTACGTTCTTTCGAATAATGGAAATTATGCAAGACGTGTCTGTTCTGAACCGTTTCAATGTCTCGAGTGATCATAGGATGGTGATATATAAGCTGAAACTAGATACTAGACTTGAGAGAAAAAAAAGCTTGTCAGATTCCTCTTGGCGGAAAACCGCCACTTTTAGATGAGGAAAATCTAGGGGAAACAGATATTCGAGATAGAACTAAGCAACAGATTCAGCGCTTTGGGGAGAATTAAGAGAATGATGAATACATCAATAGCAGAAATAAAATACTGACCAAGATAATAAGAGAGACAGCTAATGAAATAACAGGCACCAGAAAGAAAAAAAGAGGAAAAACTCGGAAGAAAATGAATTCTTGATGAAGAAAAGAAGGGAAATGAAAAAAGAGGAAAATAACAGAGGATTGAGTACTTACAACTAAACAAAATCGTAAGAAAATAAGAGGATGTACGAGATACAACGATCGTCTTGTTAGGAACACCATCGAATAAAACAAGAGCCAAGAAAACCAAGCAGCAGCTCATGATAAGGAAATAGAAAATTCACTGAATTAGCAAAACTCGTGGGATAGCAGGTCACTAATTTGCGGACGGATACCACGTATGCTCCACGCCGCCTCCAGGGCTCCGCGACGGCTGCAGTTGGTTGTGAGAGACCCTGTGGAAATGGCTGTGTGAGTGTTTCATCATCGTGAGTTGACGGCATTCAAACGAAGCATGGTGGTGGGTGCCCGATGCATGGGAAGTTCGATTTCGGTGGTGGTGCAGAAATTCGGCTTCACACGTTCAACTGTGTCCAAGATGTACCGAAAATGGTTGGATGAAGGCGTCACAGTGCACAACAGGAACTATACCGAACGTTCAGCCGCCCTCAATGACCTGAGAAATTATGGTCCATTCAACACTGGCTGCGCTAGAAACGTTTGTCAGTGGACATTCCGTCTGAACATGCGTTCCCTCGGGTATGGTAGCCGACGCTCTACATAAGTGCCACTGCTAACCCTGCGTCGTCGGACACCGGCTTGTATTTGCTATCAACCACGTCGCATGAACACCAACAGTGGCGTAGCGTCAGCTGGTCCGACGAGTCACGGTATCAACTGTATCATGCAGATGGGAAGCATCGTGTGTGGTGCAGAGCTCATGAAGGGATGGATCGCGCATGCCAAAAGGGCGTGGCCACGCGTGGTCCAGGGCAGTGGAATATCAGTTATGGTCTTGGGCACGTTTTTCTGGTATGGAGGGGCCCCTGTGGTTGTTCTGGAAGTCTCGTTGAATTGTCCACGGTATCGTCAAACTGCTCGAAGATAATCTACACCCGTTTTTGGCCTTTCAACACCCTGACGATCTTGCGGTCTTTCAAGATGGCAATGTGCCGCCACATCGCTCCAATGTCGATCTCGAATGGTTCGAAGAGCATGTAAGGGAGGTCCAATAACTGAGCCTGCCACCCGGAGCCCTGATATGAACCCCACTGAGCATATCTGGGATGCCATTGAACTCAAGCTCTGTGCACTGGATCCTCCACCCACGAACACGCCACTATTGATTTCCGCGACTTCCAGACTCATATCCAGGCAGTATCGCTGCGCTCCGCAGGGCGCCCGACCGGATATAAGGTGACTATCACGTGAGTTTTGCTAATTCAGTGTAATATCAGTTAAGAAACCGGACGGGATCGTAACACGAAATAATGAGGAAACTATACAAATATCTTGAAATTTCTACAGACAATTGTACTGCTCCGAAGAACTAGATGGGAAGAACTGCATGGTATTCATAGACTTTGAAAAAGCTTTCGATTCGTTCTCGCTGGCAGCAGTATTTAAATCACTTGAACATCAAAGGCATCGAAATGCATACATCAAGTTACTTCGAAACACTTACTCGACTGCCACGTCCGGTATTAGACTATATCAAGGGAGTAAAAAAAAAAAAGTTGAAAAAGAGATAAGGCAAGGAGATTTAATTTCTCCAACTGTTTTCTGCGGTCCTGGAGAGAGAGTTCCTTCAAACTGGGATTAATTTGCTTCAAGTGCAGAACTACATACCAGAATGGAAGAACTGAGTAATAAGAGTACGAACGAAAAAAGGCCTTAAAATGAATAAAAAAAAAAAGTAATGTACAATCAATACGCAAAGATTAGCGGAAAGACAATATGCGTAGTTGATGAATATGTTACCTAGGCCAGTTCATAACATCGAATTCCAAGTTAAGGGATGAAATAAACAAGGATGTAAAATGGCGTGGTGTTCGTTTGGAAGACTACACTTTGTTTTTAAAAGCGAACTACCAACGTGTCTCAAGCGTAAAGTTTATATTCAATGTGTCTTACCTGTGATGATGTACGGCTGTAAATTTTGTCACTGAATGCGCAAACGACTCAAGGAATAAGAGTTACATAAAGAGCAATGGAGAGATGCACCTTAGGAATAACTAGGAGGGACAGGAAAACTAATGGATTCGCGCACAAACATGCGCAGAAGATATAATCAAGACTGCGAAGATGATGATGAAGTGAAGATGTGCCGGTCACATAACTAGACGAACAGATGGAAGATGGACAACAAATGTACTACATTGGATTCCTAGAAAACAGAAACGACCAAGACGACGTCCAAATGCAAATGGGTATATGAAATCAAGCATTTTTCAGGAGCTACATGGGTGAGGATAGTAGCAGACCAAGATATGTGTAAAGAAAAGGGGGAGGGCTTCATCAAGCAGTGGATAGAAAATCTCAGATTCCATCCCGGCTGGGGTCATGTGGACTTTGTGAACAAAAACCGTGTGCGTGGATTCTCTCTTGTTTCCTCCCACTTCCTTCAACAATTTTCCCATCATCGTCCATTCAGTTTTATCCAATGTTGCGTACAGGTCTGAGTTAAAATTCAATTCAATGAGAGCAATTTAATGCAGTCAACAATAGTGGATGAATACGAATACGCAGCATTGCATTTTCGTCCTTCAGAATACACGTAGGTGAACTATAATACTTCCACTTAGCATAAATTGCTTTTCCGCAATTTGGGAAGAAATCAATTTGATACAAATACACAAATTAGGTTATGTTACGAAACAACTTTATAAAACAAAAACTGGATTTTCTATTTTGTGAGAGTTCATTTTCATATTTACTACAAAAATAAAAATTATAGTCATACAAATTGTAAACTTATGATGTGAATTTTGTTCCTAGGTTCTCTTTTAAAATATCATTTATTATTTTTTTTTCTTTTAATTCTAGGTCTATCACTTTGATTTTGGTTTACATCATAAAAACCTACCATCACAAAAGGACTAAAAGATAAATTTCAAGCTTACATATTATGATTCACATCACAAAATGATTAAAAATACTGCACTTTTATTTCTACGAAGTTAAATAACTATTTTTTATTTAAATCGGATTTTTTAAAACCAAAAAATAATTTATTTAAATCAACCTTGATTAAAGAACAGAAATTTAAGGCAGAGATGATGCTCTGTTTGTTGTTATATCCTATACATTATTATTATTATTAAATAATAAACTTGTGTGTGTGTGTTCCTAAATATTAACTTACATAAGTTAAATACTTATCACTTCGAGTTGTTTTCATAACATGCTAATTAGGTTACGAATCAGCTACGGACGTATAAAATAAAGCACTTACACAAATAACCTGGGTCTCCACAGAAGTTTAATGTTTACTTGGCCCTATTCCATGCAACCCTTTCTTCCAATTTGATTATTACTGTTAGCTAGGTTCTTCTATATTAAGTCAAGTTTACACACAAACTCCATCACGAAGAATGCTCCATCAAGCCAATGAGATAACCGATACTTGACAACTGATCTGCCACTGTTAATCGACCTAGTTTCCAATCTGAAATCACGGAGATGACATATATAATTCCGTTAACAAATAATTCGATCAAATCCCAAGCTTCCATCGCAAAGCGCATTTTATCAGCACCTACCAGACGTTCTCATCACTTTTATTTGCTTTCTACCTTTTTCTATTTTTCAGAGGATAGATCAACCAAAACTTTATAAAAAAAAAAAATAGAAGCGCCATGTGTAGAAGGCAAACATATTTTTTACAATTTCCTTGTTGTTTTTTTTTTCTTTTTTTTTTAAACTAATGCAGCAGCTTACTTCAGTGGTACTCTTTATTATACTTCAATTGATACAACCCACTTGATCTAATGACTTTTCGAACTACAAGTAACCAGTAAAATTGTGTGACAGACAACGGAAGTATTTACTGATTTTTCAATGCTTAAATTAAAGATACACATAAAAAGTAATAATTAAACTTCTGTACTAAAAACGCAATTATTATCCTATTTTAATCGTAGTTTTGATTTAAATAAATAATGAATAACAAATACGTTAACTGAGCGTAACTAGTGAATGCATAAGGGTTAATCCATATTTTATTAAGTGGTCCAAATTAAAAAAAAAAATGCTTGACCATCTTTAAATATTATACAGTAGAACCTCTGTTATTCGAAATAAAGGGAGCTGTGTAACCTGTTAACCGAAATAATTAAATTACGTACTGGTTTTTTTTTAAATGTTTTTTTTTCACACCGGTTTCTTGCAGCAATATCTCGCCGACGCTTCAATAGCAAAACGTCAGCACGCGAAGCTTTTTTTTTTTTTTTTTTTTTTCAGTTTCGGTTAAAAGTATTTCGGTTAATAGAGGTTTTACTGCATATTGTTTGTTGTTAATCTTGTACATTGAGAGTTCAGACCCATTGCTATGGCGGCCATTGTTACTTGGCGCATGGCATTTTTTCAATTTGTTCGGGTTGAAATTATCATTATTTGAGCTCTAGTAAGCCTTAAGAAACCGTGAGATACTGTGTCGTTAAGCACATTATGCAGGTACAAGTTCCTCTAATATACGAGGAACTATGCTGGCACTATGCTTCAAAAAAGTTCCTTCAGCAAAAGTTATAAGGTCATAGCTCTGTACCAAATATTTCAAAATGTCATTTTCAGGAAATATTTATGGAAGGCACTTTTTTTTTTTTTTTTTTTTTTTTTTTTGTAGATAGTACATACATATTAATAGTTCATGTTAAAAATTATTTGAAGTTCAAGCTTGTATACATCTTTTCCTGCAGAGTATTAAAGCAACCCTTTTCACAAGCGATAAAAGAAACTTTAGAGTTTAAAAAGGTATCATTATCATATTCAGCCGTTTTCTATCCACTGCTGGATGAAGGCCTCCCCCTTTTCTTTCCACATATCTCGGTTTGCTGATATCCTCACCCATGTAGCTCTTGAAAAACGCTTGATTTCATCTACCCATCTTGCATTCGGACGTAGTCTCGGTCGCTTCTTTTCTCTAGGAATCCAATTTAGTACATTTGTCGTCAACCTTCCATCTGTTCGCCTAGCTATGTGACCGGCCCATTTCCACTTCAGCTTCTTCGCATTCTTGATTACATCCTATAACTTTGTCTGTGCGCGAATCCATTCGTCTTCCTGTCCCTCCTGATTATTCCTAGCATGCATCTCTCCATTGCTCTTTGTGTGACTCTCAATATTTGAGTCGTTTGTGCATTCAATGTCCAAGTTTCACAGCCGTACACCATCACAGGTAAGACACATTGATTATAAACTTTACGCTTCACACACATGGTAGTTTGCTTTTGAAAATAAAGTGTAGTCTTCCAAATGAACTCCACGCCATTTTTCATCTTCTATTTATTTCATCAGTTAACTTTGCATTCGATGTTTTGAGCTGGCCTAGGTAAACATACTCATTAACTATGCCTATTGTCTCTCCGCTACTCTTTATATCACTTTTTGCAGCATATTGATTGTATATGACCTTTGTTTTACTTAAATTCATTTTAAGGCCTATTTTCGAACTCTCATTATTAGTTCTTCCATTCTTGTTTGTAGTTCTTCCGCATTTGAAGCAAACAGGACTATATCAGCGAACCGTAGGTGATGAAGATATTCGCCATTAATTTTAATTCCAACTTCATCACAATTTAAATTTTGGAACACTCTCTCCAGGACCGCACAAAACAGTTTTGGAGAAATTGAATCTCCTTGCCTTACCTCCTTTCCATCTTTAAATTTTTCACTTTCTTGATGTAGTCTAATGACAGATGTGGAGTCGAATAAATGTTTCGCAGTAGCTTGATGTACGCATTTTCGATGCCTTGTTTAAGTGATTTAAGTACTGCTGACAAGGAGACCGAATCGAAAGCTTTTTCGAAATCTATGAATCCCAAACATAGTGGAAGTTCATATTCATTAGTCCTTTCCATAACTTCATTCAATGTTTGTATGTGGTCCAATGTGCTAAATCCACGACGAAATCCGGCTTCTTCCCTTCCCTGGTTAAAATCCAAGTCCCGTTCAATACGATTCAAAATAACTTTGGTGATCATTTTGTATAGAACTGACAGTAAACTAACTGGTCTGTAGTTTTCGATGCGTTCTTTGTCCCCTTTCTTGTACAACAAAATTATAACAGCATTATTCCAACTTCTGGGTATTTCTCTCTTCCTCAGGCGCATTGAGAATAATCTCGCCAGTTCCTCTTTTATCTTTTCACCTCCCCATTTAAACATCTCTGCTGTGAGTCCATCTTC